>WEIB01000286.1:0-55363 GCA_015476505.1 Urochloa ruziziensis
AACACCTCAAGGGATAGGAAAAAATGGTACGTGTATTTACTTATTTATTCCAACGCTAAATTCTGCAGAATTTCTAATGAATCTGCCTTTTCCCGCAAGTAGCAAGGCACATGGCCAAGAATCAGCATCCTCGGGGCTTATGCTTGCTCAAAAAAGGGGAAGGCGACCTCCGATGTCACGTACAACCCGGATTACCCCCTTCGGCATACAGCAACTCCTCTGTCCACAGTCGCCTGCGTGACTACACCGAGATGGCAAAGGCGGTGAGGGGCCGGATTTCGATCCACACACGGAGCCCATTGATGGAGAGACCCGTCATGAGTGATGGGAGGAGGCAAGACGCATGGGCGGTACGTTATGGCTGGCAGCTGTGATCGACACGGCTAGTACTCCCCACTCTCTCGCAACTTCGTGCTCGGCAAACCGACTCACCACCGCCTATACGAACGAGGCGAAGCGCCGTACAGATAGACATGGAGCAATTCAAGGTTATTTCTGTTGCACTCGTCGTTCAAGCGCTTTACACACGTTAGCTTCGTATTCTAACCCATGCATCATATTTTGTAGGCCCAGATGGAGGCGCAGGTACAGGCGACGGTCCAGGAGCAGTTGCGGGCCCAGACAGAAAGGACTGAGCAGGAAAATGCAAGGAGATGGGAGGCCTATGCTCAGTACATGCAGTCCTTGGGCTATCCGCAGCCACCGCTATCACCGTTCGGTCCACCACCTGGAGCTCGTGGCGGTACTCCGACTCCTGTGAGTGACTTCATAGCCGTTTACTTTCATTTGTTATAGTGACTTAACACTTTCCAAACTCAGGATACAAAGTAGAAAGACTTAGTATAGAAACCAATGACTTAGTAAAATCACTTAGCTTAACACATTCAATATCTTCAACTTTGGACAGCCTCCATCGGCGGCATCCAATGAAGGGCCAATCAATCCAGATATGTCGCCTCCGTGGCCGTCTCCGCAGGGGATGCAGGCTCGCTCGTGGCACGGGCCGCCGACTCAGCCGTGGCAGGGGGCGTCGCCTCAGTGGGCGCCGCCTGCGTCGTTGCCGTGTCAGCTTCCGCCGTCGTCGTCGCAGGTGACGCCGCCCTGGGCTTGGGGTGTGCAGCCTCCGCCTCCGACTCAGCCGCCGGCGGACGAGTGAGCGGTATGTATCATGTGGTTTCTATGTCGTGTGCTTTGTATGAACTTGTTCTGGACTATGGACGTTGTATGAACTTGTTTATGAACTTTGGAGTCATATCGACTCGTATGGACTGTATATGAACTTGTTTATGAACTTTGTATGAATTTCTGTGGCCGTGTTATGGCTTATGGTGTTTGTGAGCTGGTGAAGCAATATTTGATTGCCTGTGATGCATATAAACTCCCTGGTATGTTAATTGTAATGCATATGAACTGCATGTGATTGTTTTTGTTGTTTGGGGGACATTTAAAAGCAAAACAGCAAAAATTTGGGCGGGGGAAGGATGTTTGCCGTGTGCAAAGGTTAAGGCACACGGCAAACAGCCTGTGTTTGCCGGACACGTGGCACACGGCAAACAGCCTGGTGTTTGTCGTGTGCCATACACGTGGCACACGGCAAACAGCCTTGTGTTTGCCGTGTGCCGGCCATGTGGCACACGGCAAACAGCCGTTTTCCAGGTGTCCACCGTCAGTTACTTTATTTTGCCGTGTGCCCCGTATGACACACGGCAAAAACACTTGGCACACGGCAAACAGGTTTGCCGTGTGCCCGTGTTCTGGCACACGGCAAACAGCTGTTTGCCGTCGTACGGTTTGCCGTGTGCCATTTTGCACACGGCAAAGCCTTTTGCACACGGCAAACAACTGTGCCGTGTGCCTTTCAGGCTTCGCCGTGTGCCCTTAACACATGGCAAACCGTGTGTTTCCCGTAGTGCTGTCCCGGTTCATCTCCGGGCTGGCATAAGAATGATTTTATCGCCTTCCTCCTCATGTCAACCAATACCTTCCATAGCTTCTTTTCCTCGTAGCAGGTATGTATGTCCTCGATCATGACGAAGCGAACGACATGGGATTCGTCCACGCTCACGAGGGGGTCCCCAAGGGTGAGGCGCGGCAGGCCTTTGTATGTGTCCGACGCCTAGAGTTCCGTTGCGTCGACCATGCTGTCCTTCACCCACACCATTACTCATCCTCAGTATCCAGGTGTTGACGACGCAGCCGCTGTGAGAACGCTCGCAGTCGGCGGTGCCCTCGTCGCCGCAGCAGCACCGGGGGAAGACGTCGACGAGCTTCAGCGTGCCGCCACCGGCGGTGGCGCACACGTTCCGTTTGGCCGATGACTGCCAGGTGCGAGTCTCTCCTCGAACACGTTGCAGAGCAGAAGGCCTCTGGCTAGGTTGACTGTTGACACAACAGAGCATCTGGTCGCCTACGGGGAGGACAGCATCAGTGAATGAATGTGCATGAAGCACCCCGAATTACCGTCCCCGTTCCTGATCGCCGGACTCTTGATGACAATCCACCTACTGAAGCGGAACAGGAAGAGCTCGAAAGCCCTCAGCTCCGGTGTGTCATCCGTGGTCACCTCCGCCATGGTGAGCTCCGCCGCCACCACGATCTCGTCCTCGCCGTGCCGGACGATGTCGGTTGCAATACTAGACAGTCCTCAACTCTTAGGGCGACCGGAGTAATAATTCTTGTCAGCTATATATAGTAAGGCGGCAGCAGCGACAGCGACGGCGGTCGTGGGGGCACTGCAGCGGCGTCGCCGGCTCTGTAGACGAAGTGGCTGTTGGTCGTGTAGTCTGGTCTGTTCCCACTTGGATCTTCGACGACGGTGCCCGTGACGAGCACGGAGTCGCCGTGCGCAGCGATAACCGTGGTGTCTCTCGTCTCGGCGCCTCCGGGATGAGGATGGAGCTGGAGGCACATGCGCGACGATGCCAGGGGATCCGCGAGGAGGATGGAGGCCTGGATCTGGTGGCCGGTGGTGGTGTGGGCGGTCGCCTGTGCATTGACGTCGCCCGTGAAATAAGATGAGTCTAATCCAATGTTTCAAATTTGAATCTAAAGAAAAACCATAATTTCTATAAACTCCAATGCTCTGCATATCAGTGTCGCAATCTTTATGTTAACCAACGCTGCCCATGTCTCTCTCTTAGTAAAATGCTGTAGCAAAACCTTGAAGTAACGTACAGCATAAAAGAAGTACAAATGACAGATGAGAAATTGATCTTTATCATGCATGCACCTTTGATCATTAGGGATTCATATATGAGACTTGATCATTAGGGATTCTAATTAATCTCCAACCCAGTGCCCTAATCTTTATGTGTTAACCAACTCTGGATGGTCATGTCTCTCGTGTAGTGAAACAATGTAGCAAAACACCTTCTCAGTAACGGACCACATAAAAGAAGCACAAATGAGAAATGAGCATTTAATCTTTTCCACGCATGTACCTTTGATTAGGGATTGATGTATGAGACTTGTACTCGTTTTGTTGTGTGTGACATAGGAGTAAAGCGGGTTGGGCTTCCAAGGAAAGGAGTACTCCTGAAGGTTACAACAGGGAGAAACATGATTGGCAGTTTGAGCCCCCTTTTCCCGATGGGATGAGTGCGAGCAGTATAATGGATGCTTTTGCAGCTCCTGATGTTGTCCGTCCAACAAAGAAAAAGAAGTCCCCAGAGAAAAAAAAGCAATCCGAGAAAACAAAATCTTGCAGAGTGAAAAGGACTCTCTGTGCCATGTTGAGATGGCATTGCGCAAATGTAACCGAGCAAACAACACCACGGTACGCAAAGACCTCTTTATCTGTCTTTCTTTGGCATATAGTTACATGCTTTTTTAACATCTGATTTAGTTGTACTATTTTCTGCTAATTTCAGCTCGAGCTGCATAAGATAACAGTGAAGTGTCTGTTCTATGAGTTTGGCGGGCCTGGCTATCATTATAACTTCACAGCTAAGCCTGAGAATCATCATTCTGCTGGTGGCAGCAATAAGCTTTTCTTCTCTGAAAATAAGTGCCCTCTTAAGAGTGAGGATGATGTATGTGCTGTATAGTTGGGGAGAATGATGCAGGTATATGGTTCATTATCTAGCTTACTTTTTAAAGAATTTTCATAGCTTTTGTGTTTGAGAGTCGAGAGTCTTGTCTTTTGGTAACGTTTCATGTAGAGATTTAGTTTTACTATATCATGATTATTTCATATCACTTCACCCAGCACATCTAAATAACGGCTCCAAATCTAATAGAATATAGGACAGCATGATGCAACATTGATGCCTTACCATGGATTTACTGTTACCAATTTGTCAGCACAAAGTAAAAAGCAGTCACTTGTCGTAATGCAACAACATGAACAAACAAGATGAAGCAATTAATCAAATTGGTACATTTGGGATAAATGTTGCTTGGTTCAAGTTGTGAGTATATTATGAAACATATATAGCGTTACTTATTGGGTTACATAAATATCATCTAATTAGTGGAGGCAATCTAGTATAAAGTTTATTGACCCTTTCAATTTTGAGTGTATGTTCATTCAACGGTAATAACTCTGTTACAATTTCAGGTCATTGCCATGCCTGTAAGAACTATGGTCCTACGATGGTCCACCCATCAAGCCGTGCATATGGTGGTGGTAATACTACTGTCATAGATTACCCGGATGAGGACAGCTCAAGCTCGGATAGTGACTATTAGTATGCAAGTGTGTACTGTGTATATTTGTAAAAAAATAAAAGTGAGTACAGTAGGGATGGCGTGGATTTATTTGTAATCCAAAGTATTTATCTAGGTGCGTAACAAAGATGATGAACCTAGAAAAGCCAAAACGACCTATAATTTGGAACGTATGTACTAATAAAGTAGCAACAATGTTGTTTAAAACAAGTTATCTTAATTAAAAGGGTTATGTTATCGGGGGAAAATGAAGAATTGCAGACAAATGAAAAGTGGTCAGGGTCGTGGCAAATAAGGCGAGGAAATGGTGGAAGAGTTGCAGAAAAATGAAAAGAGTTAGGGATGAGAACCAGAAAAGCAGAGCTGGAGACTGAACCAGACCTGATTTTAGTTTTAGTGACACAAGAATTGAAAAAACAAAAATCTCCATAGATCGACCAATCAATCCATGGAAGATTTGTACAGAACACAACTAACATATTATGGAAACAAAATAACGAAAAGAAGGGCAAACCACAGTGCTGATGCTGTGACGGATTACAAAATTTTTAAGGCGGGCGATGGGCTCCAGCGGCGACGATCAATATATTCGATCACTTCATGGTGTTGGGGTTGAGCCTTGCGGCGAACTCCTGCTCGTTGGTGATCTTGCAGAACTGCATGCACTGCCTGGTGCACCCGGCCTTGCCGTCCTTGTCGCCCTGGATCATGCACGACTCGTAGCACTGCAGGGGGCAGTCCTTGTTGGCGGCGGCCTTGGCCATTATCTTCTCCATCACCACGCACACCTCCTTGCAGGAGCGGGCGCAGTCTTTCTCCTCCTTCCTCTCCACGCACTCCTTGATGCAGGACTGGTTGCAGTCGAACACCGACGAGATCTGCTGCGCCGACACGGCCGCCGCCATTGCAGCAGCGACGGCGACGAGTAGCGCAGCTGCGACGACGGTCGTCCTGGTGCTTCGGGCCATGGTTGCTGCCTAGCTCCGATTATTTGGGTGGTTGATATGGTGAGTTTTCTTGTGTGGTGTGTATGTTGAGGTGCCGGTGCCATGAGTGTGTAATGCTTATATAGCGTACTGAGGGTACGTACATGGGGTGTGAGGCCACGAGAGTTTCGCGGGTTACCTATGGGCGTTTGTGTTGCATGTCGGAGGGAGGACGAGTGGAAACCCAGACTCTAGGGACTACAAGAGAACCATACGGTCCGCAGTTTCAACGGCTTTGGGGAAACTACGTCATGCATGACCAGAAATCCAGAATTTGCTTAGGAGTGGACGAGTGGTCGTGCATGTAGGCTGTAGCCCTAGATTTGCTCAGCTTCAGTGTCCGGATGGTTCACTACAACAAATTCTTTCATCCATGAAAATCCGTCATGCAGGCATATGATCTATGGCGATTTATAAATTTTCGTCACAGATTTGCAAATAGCCAATATAGGCTCTAATTTGGACTCAGTTTCTGTGACATCTGAAAACGTCATCGAGTGAATAAAGAAATCACTATGTAAGGAACCAAGATCAGAGACGCGGCTCAACTCTCATTGGAGACGAAATTTTTTTACGTCTCCAAATTTTTCTCACCGATGTGACCATATTGGAGACGCGGAAATCCGCGTCTGCGATAACGCATCATCGGAGACACGTCTAGATAAGAAATGCATCACCAATAACCCTCATCGGAGTCGCGTTTTTGCAGAAACACGTCGCCAAGGTGAATCATTGGTGACATGTTTTCTGAACACGCGTCTCCAATGACCCAGCCATTGGTGACACGTTTTCTCAAAACGCGTCCCAGATGATGGATTCAAAAAAAAAAAAAAAAGAAAAACGAAAAATAAGTCGGGTAGTAAATAGGCTATACATACATCACAAATCACAGTTCCTCCTCTGATCACAAATATGTGCAAAAGAGTAATTGACAACAGCAATTGTTCATACATTCATTCATACATGCATGTTCAACAGCAAAAGATTCTGACTGAATGAGACATTCTCAGTAATGTTCAGCCAAAATAAGCAGACCAGGGTGAAATCGTATCCAAAGTATTGGGCATTGCACCACCTACCAGCAAAACAAGAACAAGAACTTATCTGAAGCACAAAGAGCAAAAGTATCAGTCAGCCACATGTTTTGCAGATTGAATCAGCTTACATCATTCCAATTCCTCTCCATGTTATCTTCACCTTCTAGAAGATAATCATGTAGATTGTAGGTAAAAATTATGTTAGTTATCTTTTACCATGCCAGCACTATAAGACAGCTCTCTATACCACTGAAATGTTCCAAACTTGCATCTGTTTTACATCTGTATACAACTTGCAGTTTTACACTGTTTTACAATCCCACTTGCAGTTGAACGAGCATCAAAACACAAAGTTGGAGCATGGGTAAAAACTCTCTCTCTAGTGACCAAGACTCTATGGAAGCTATCTCTGTCCTAAATGTCATCAAGAGATGCTAGGAATTCAAATCACTAAAAAGACTACATAATCTTGACAAAAGGAGAGGCATAAACTTACTATCTAGTCTCTATAGTGTACATCATACTAACAGAAAAGAAGAGGTTAATTGTACCCTTCACCGTTTCATCGCTGTTGCGAGAACCACCTCATTTCCGACACCCTACAGAATCAGAGAAGAACCAACAATATACACATTAGAGTAGAGTGTTAAACTTTAGGATCGCTAGCAGTAGGGTTTAGTGGGGAAACTCATGAACAATAGGCTCATCTTGATCCAGAGACAGAGATAGGGAGAGATGGGATTAGAGGTATACCTTCTCCTCCCGTGGGAGGTGTAGCAGAGGTAGACATGGTCACGTTCGCTTGGGGAAGTCTGCTCTAGGGCAGCGAAGCACAGTGCAGTGGCATCGCCGGCGTCGGGATGAAGTCTTGGCGGCGGCGGCGCTTCCCGTCACTGGCTGCGCACCCTGGATCGGGTTAGGGTTGTGTCGGTGGGGTGTGGCGGCTGGCGGTGAACCTCGTACTGCGAGCCGCTGGCCCCCACCTCTCTTTATAGCGCAGTGTGACAGGGGCCCGCCAACCATGTAGGGTTGGGCGCCCCCGATCAGGGCGCGGATCAAGGGCCCAATGGACCGTTGGGCCCATTGGTGAAGAGATCAATCTAACATTCTCTCCCTTGATCTCACCGTATACTTTTAACTTCTTCTTTTCACTTTTATTGTCTCATCATAGATTAGTGTATAGAACTGTATCATCGTCACGGTCTCACGCCGATAGAATCAACAGCTACAACACACCTCTCTGTGTTGAAACAAAAGACTTTTCTCTTTTTAGGCCCTTTCAATCCAAGGATCTTAGGCTTTCCCTTAAACCCATGCCGGCTAAATGTTCACTGAACACACTGGGTGGGAGGCCTTTTGTTAGCGAATCAGCTAGCATATTCTTTGTTCTTATGTGCTCGAGACTTATAGTTTGATCCTGGATTTTCTCTTTCACAACATAAAACTTTACCTCTATAGGTTTGGAAGCATTACTTGATCTGTTGTTGTGAGCATAGAATACTGCGGGCTCATTATCGCACTACATTCTGAGTGGCCTTTGAATACAATCTACCACTCTTAGATCGGGTACAAATTTCTTTAACCACGCTGCCTGCACTGTAGCCTCATAACATGCTATAAACTCAGCATACATCGTAGATGATGCAGTGAGAGTTTGCTTTGAGCTTCTCCACGATATAGCTCCTTTTGCGAGAGTAAACATATATCCCGATGTTGACTTTCTATCATCTTGGTCCCCCGCAAAATCTGAATCTGAATACCCTTTTATCTCTAGGGAATCAGATCTTCTGTAAGTAAGCATGAGGCCTTTTGTGCCCTGTAGATAACACATAGCTTTCTTTACCATATTCCAGTGATCTATTCCTGGATTCTTTTGATATCTGCCCAGAACCCCGGTTACGAAAGCTATGTCAGGGCGTGTACATGTTTGAGCATATTGCAAGCTTCCAACAACGGAAGCATACGGTACCGATTTCATACGCTCCGTTTCATATTCAGTGCTGGGACACTAAAAATGCCCATGTCGATCACCTTTGACTATGCGAGCAGGCGATGGTCTGCACGCATGCATACTGAATCTTTTTAAAACCATTTCTAAGTATGCCTTCTGCGACAGTCCTAAAACCCCATTTCTTCTATCTCGGTGAATCTCAATGCCCAAGAGATACGACGCTTCACCAAGATCTTTCATATCAAAGTTTGAGGACAAAAATTTCTTTGTCTCTAGTAGCAGACTAATATCATTGCTGGCAAGCAAGATATCATCCACATACAGGACTAGGAAAATATATTTTCCATTCTTAAACTTTGCATAAATGCAATTGTCCTCCACATTTGCTTTAAACCCAAATTTCTTTATGATACTATCAAACTTTAAATACCACTGTCTAGAGGCTTGCTTTAATCCATAAATGGATTTCTTTAGGCGAGATCCCATACTTTCTTTTCCTTCCACGACAAAACCTTTCGGTTGAGCCATGTAAACATTTTCCTCCAAATCACCATTGAGGAATGCCGTCTTTACATCCATCTGATGTAACTCTAAATCAAAATGTGCCACTAATGCCATTATAATTCTGAAGGAATCCTTACATGAGACTGGAGAAAATGCCTCATTGTAATCTATCTCTTCTCTTTGTGTAAACCCTTTTGCCACAAGTCGTGCCTTAAACCTTTCTATATTCCCTCTGGAGTCATACTTAATTTTGTAGACCCATTTGCAGCCTACTGTTTTGGCTCCTTTAGGAATTTCCTCTAAGTTACAAACACTGTTGGAACTCATCGATCTCATCTCATCTTCCATGGCTTCCAGCCACTTTGATGAGTGAGCACTTCTCATGGCTTCTTCATATGAAGTGGGATCGCCCTCCATATGATACTCGTCTGTAACCACTTCTGTATTATAAACTTTATAAATATCAGGAATGGCTGATTTTCTGGCTCTCCTAGGCCTGCTAGGGGCTTGTATCTCTGGCGCATTCTGTGCCTCATCTTCTGGCACATTCTGTGCCTCATCTTCTGGCACATTTTCTATGTGGGGCGGTTGCTCTTCCTCCTGTGCTACAATGGGTTCAATCGGCTCCTGAAGGACAGGTGCTAGATCTTCACCCAATGTTGACACGGGCGGAGTGACAACAGGTGCTGGCGTCGCAGCAACAGGAGCTGACGGCGCAGCAAGAACAGACAGTGAGAAATATGGCTCCTCAATCATTGGAATGGACACATACACCTGCTTCTCCTCAAGATCAACTTTCTCACAACCATGCTCCCCCTCATCATTTTATCCTCTAGAAAAATAGCATGTCTCGTTTCCATAAACTTTCTATATCCATTTGGACAATAGAAACGAAAACCTTTTGACTTTTCTGGATAGCCAATGAAATGGCAGCTTACTGTTTTGGGATCTAGATTCCAAATGCTTGGGTTAAACATTTTAGCCTCAGCTGGGCTCCCCCAGACCCGCAAGTGATTTAAAGAGGGTACTTTTCCCGTCCATAATTCAAACGGTGTTTTAGACACCGATTTACTTAGTACTCTATTGAGAATATGGATAGCGGGTTTTAATGCCTCCATCCACAAACTCAATGGCAAAGTGGAGTAACTCATCATGCTGCACACCATATCCATCAGTGTATGATTACGCCTTTCTGCTACTCCATTTTGCTAAGACTCACCCGGCGTGGAGTACTGGGCTACTATACCATTATCTACTTCCATTCTGATCGCTTCGCTGAAGTCTAATTCAAATGTCCCTTCTAGCCCATCTTGATAAAACTCTCTGGCATATGTGTTTCGGTCTATGTTGTAATCTTTATTGTTTGGGACAGGTAGTTTGCCGCGTGGTGATACTTTGTACACAACATCCCAACCCAGGAGACGTTGGTCGGTTTGGCATGGGTATGAGAGATAATAGACTTGTGTGGCCTGTTGGGCCACAATATAAACACCATCTCCTTTGTACACGGAGGACCATTGAATTTCAACTAGCCCAAGTTTTGGGGTCCATCTCACAGCTTGAGGATCATACCAATGGCATTTGAATATGACAGGTTTCAGGGGTTTCGAGCCATGAAAGTCCAGTTCGTATACTTGTTTTACTATTCCATAATACTCGAGTTCATCGTCTCCTGGAGTGAAAACTCTAGTATTTGTGATTCTTCAATTGGGGCGACTCTGCTCGTGGCTTGTTGTGTGAAAACGATACCCATTCACATCATAAGCGCCAAATGACTTGACCCTATAGGCAAAACCTTTGAAAACCTGTTGCAACTCAGCACTCATAGAAGTATCGTTTTGCGCCTACAAGATCAAAGTAGGATACAATTTCGTCAAATTATAGGGGAGCAACTTGTAATGTCATACTACGAACTACGAACGAGCTAAATTAGACATTGCCGGCACGAATCTCATCAGGTGTCATCATGTGCGGTATAGGGTCTTTAACTTCGACGCCTTTCGTAAAGTTCTTCTGATGTCATCTGAATGGATGGTCAAGAGGGAGGAATTGTCGATGTTTGTCGAACGAACAATATTTGCCGCCCTTCTTCAACCAAATGAACCTCAGTCGCGCCTTACATATTGGGCAAGGGAACTTCCCGTGCACACACAAGCCACATAATATCCCATACGCCGGCATGTCATGCAGAGAGTAGTGGTACCACACATACATTCTGAAGTTTGTCTTTGTAGCTCGGTCGTATGTCCAAGCCCCTTCCTCCCAAGCACGGAGCAAATCATCAACCAGAGGCTCCATAAACACACATATTATTCCCCGGGTGTTCAGGAATTATCAACGATAGAAAAATGTTCTGTCGTTCAAAGATAACGCCGGGGAGGGGGGGGGGATTGAGAGGGATAACGAACACAGGCCAACAAGTGTATGGGGCTGCCGACATTCTGTAAGGATTGAAGCCATCTGTCGCCAACACAATTACGAGCTTCAGTAGCTTTAACATGATGGATCCCATCAAAATGGGTCCATGATTCAGCATCGGATGGATGTACAAGCTTGTCTGGTTTGTATCGAGTTCCATTTTTATGCCATGTCATCTGTTTTGCGGATTCTTCGCTCATGAACAGTCGTTGGACCCTCGGTATGAATGGAAGGTACCGTAGGACTTTCGCGGGGACCGCGAGCTGCCTCTTTTGTCCATCACCAGCGTCTACCTCCATGAACCTTGAGGATTTACAATTTGAATAGTACTTTGCTGTCGTGTGTTGTTTTCTAAATAGGATGCAGTTGTTAGGACAGGCATCAATCCTCTCGTAAGACATCTTAAGTGCACGAAGGACCTTTTGTGACTCATACATGTTCTTTGGCAGAATGTGACCTTCCGGAAGCAAGCTGCCAAATACCGTCAATATAACATCGAAGGCGTCTCGGCTCAGTGCAAACTGGGACTTCACAGCCATTAGGCACCCAATAGCATCCAATTGGGAAACCTTGGTATGCTTGTGAAGGGGTTGACCATCTGCAGCTAGCATGTCGTAATACGCCTTCGCGCTTGGCTCTGGCTCATCCTCCCTTCCTGCTTCATCAAACCGTGCTCCCTCAAAGTCATCTAACATGTCTGCCACCCCAGCATCAGAATCATGTTCCTCAATGCGTTGTCTCACGGCCTCGTCTCTTCTACGATTATTTCCTTCAACATAGTAGGTCCACCGGGTTTGGTCTCTCGTAAATCTGTGTTTGAAAACATGTCTTGTCATTTCTTCCTTTGTTTTTCGACGCGTGTTTCCACATTTATCGCAAGGACACCAAGTGGTCTTGTTTCTTCCTTTGACCTTTGCAAATGCTTCATCTATAAAAGCCTCGGTCCTCCGAACCCAATCCACAGTCACATCACCCCCAGGTTTCCAACCCGTGAGCATCCAGGTATGATCATTCATCCTCTATGACACCGGCAAATGAAAATAAAATTCTTTTACATGTACATAGTGTAGGTCCTACACGATGTCTATACTCTCTAGTAGGTGAAGATAGGTCCTAATCCCACCCGAGGATGCGTAGCTAGGGTAAGTTTCCATAGTCTACGCCGATCTAGGACAGAATCTTGGCAGCACCTCCCCGCTGTTCTCCAAATACACGTCCCAGAGGGAGATTGTGTATCCGGAGAACACCGGGGAGGTGCTGCCGAAATCCTGTTCTAGATCGGAGTAGACCATGGAAACCTACTCTAGCTACGCATCCTCGGGCTGTCCAAATAATGTGAGATACAGTCGTAGATATGCAAAGTTCTGCATATTTCCAACCGTATCTCTTTCGAACGGGAGACACCAAACTGGGTTACGTGATCTACGAACATGCATGTAACGTGAGTGTGATTGCGGTGCTTACGGTGGGTCGGTGGTGTAGGCGTGGCCGGCGAGGTGTAGACTCGCGGTCCGGCTTCGGCTCTAGCTACGACTCCTGCTCCCGCTCCTGCTACCGCTCCGGCTCCGATTCCGGCTACAACACTGGCTCCTCGTCAAATAGGTGGAAGCGGATTCCTGTAAAATTCAATAAATGGTTATAGCAAATTCAAAATTTCGTCAGCACCTCCCCTATACGGTGAGGGTTTTCAAAACCTGCAAAAAAAACCACGACACGAAGGTCGGGCTACACAGATGTTCAAGCTCACGGCTCGATGGCCGGACACAAGGCTTTAACCACCGAAGCCACAAGGCTCACCTAGAGGCTCAACGGCGGCGAGGCGGAGATGGGCTTGTGTGGACGGTGGCTTCCGTGTTGGCGGTGGAAGAGTGGCGAGGACAAGCGACGATTCCTAAAAGATAATAGTGTGAATAGCAAACCAAATACTTGAAAATTAATAAACTAATTAAACATCTAAGTATATATGAACCAAAGTAACAAATTAAGTTCAACAACTAATTATAACTAAGCAACTAAATAAAAAACTAAAAAAATTGCATACTCACGGGCCGATGAAGTTGCCAGGCCAGTGAGGTCGTGGTGGAGGTGGCCAGCCGGAGCGGGCGGCGCGGCCTCCCCCCGACGACCGCCGCCATGGCCTACCCAGCGGCAGGGGCTCGGAGGCGCGGCCTCACTCGGCGGCGGGGGCCTGGGCGCACGGCCGGGGAGGCATAGCGCGTGCGGGTTGGGGCGGCGCGGCCGGCCGGGGAGGCACGGCCTGGGGAGGCATGGCTGGTGGCGGCCAGGGTAGGCGTGGCCGAGGAAGGAGCGCGGCCGGGGGAGGAGGCGGCACGTCAGCGGCGCGGCGCAGCGGCGTGTGTGTGTAGTGTGTGTGGCCCGAAACGGCTAAGTGCGCTGTGGCAGAACCAATCAAATTAATCCGGCTTAAGTGCACTAACCTCCCATTGGTCATCACGCAATTAAATCAGATTAAGATGTCAGTTTGTCGGTCAAGCCCGATGCAACCACAGACAGTTACATCGATCAAAACGAGTCGTGCAATTACTCCCTCGAAGGAGAGTCCCCAAGATTACAACAATCCACAATTAATTAAAGGTCCCACTTGAGGTACTTTATTACAAACCAGTTCAAATGCATAAAGCAACAATTGTCGCAGAGTTTTGAAAAGCAGTGGAAATAAACTATTTATTTGAAAGCGGTAGTAACATCACGTGAAGCTGTCGTGACGTCACTCAGAAGCATCCTCATCCCAAACAACAGTCCAACCAGGAGGAAGGGTGGTTTTCCAGGTGAGACCTGCAACCATCTCCTGAAGGGTACTACCTGAAAAACAATTCAACAAGCAAGGCTGAGTATACTAATACTCAGCAAGACTAAACCGTCGGGTGACAGCTACATCACCAACTTCTAGACATGCAAGACTTTTGGCTGGTGGGTTTGTTTTTGCCAAAGAGCGACTAAGTGTGGGTCCTTGCTTTCAATATTTTAGCATCAAGTTCTAGTTAGAGTTAACCATTCTAGGTAAGCACCCTATGCTAACCAAGCAAGTGGAGCAAGCAATTAACCAAGCAACAAGTTTATCATCATCATGTTCCACTTTCATTACTCGGTGCGACAAGAGATCAAGTAGTCTCATTAGCTGCGAGAAACAGACAGTTCGAACCGATTTTAACCTTGCAAGGTGGATACTAAACACATGAAAAAGCATCAACCCCGAGGGTCGACATTAACCAGGCCGTTCCCATGTCTTCCGGGTTTGTTAATCCGAGCCCACTCCCCTTGGACACAAGCCTTAGCCGGTCATACTTCGCGGCTGTAGCCGGCCGGCCTCGGTCTTGAGCCACGTGTCAGCGACAGGGGGATAAATCCCAGGGAAAGTGAGAGAAGGCCACGCCCCTTCCGAACAGGTACTAAACTTACCGGTCCCATGCCCAAACAAGTGCTTAGTGCTGTCACACCCGATTTTATACAAAAACCGAATGCGGCCATATGTGTGCCCAGGAAGTCCACAAACACATATAGCGATACAAATATGGTAAAAATAGAGAACACATGCTCGAATTAAAAGGGTTTACATCAGAGTACAAAGCAAAGACATAGTCTTACACAACATCACAGCAGAAGTCTATTTATTCAACTCTCTCACGAAAAGGGGAACTAAAGGCGCCGTGCTCCACAGGGACGCCGACTGGTTGACCCCAGCTCAGAAGTATGGAAGATCCTCCGGAAAGTCCGCGAGGGCGGCGTCATTCACTGCTTCTCCATCTGTTACCCGTCCGGGATTTTGTTGATTGTTTACAAGTGTAAGTATCTCAACATACTTAGCAAGCATAGCACGGGTACATGGAAGGCTTAAAGAGGCTTGACACGGTTCAGCTGCTTTTAGCACTTTTAGTTGAAATAGTTTAGTATGCACAAAGTTATTACAAGATAAGTGAGAACCCAGTTGAGAACCCCATTAGATGGTGTAAAAAAAATGATTACAAGAATAAACATCATATTAAAACAGGGAAACACTAATCCAAAAGGATCCAGGCCGCTCGTGACCGTGAGCACGGCTATCATGATAGATTTACACTCTGCAGAGGTTTCGCCCTTTACCCAACCGTTAGCGTAAAAGCTCAAGGAGCTTTCAACCCAACCACGCACGTACCACACTTCCGAGGTGTGAGTGCATAGGGACGCTACAAGGTTTTCCATAAGACACCCTAACAAGCACAGTAGCCGCTTTGGTCCAACTTGCAGCGCATGGCCCCAAGGCATCGAGATCGACCGTCGCTCACGGCGCAACGTGAGGGGGATCAATGGCATCCAGAGCGCGGACCTCAGGGCGCAACGTGAGTCCATCAAGCGCGACGTGTGGGGTATCCAGGGCGAGAACATGGACACTCCCAGCACTGGGATTGTGCCTAACGAGACATAGCCGACGGATTCCCGTCCTCGATGGATCGAAACCATGCTTGCACTGCAGCTCCCCACATACGCCTTTCGGTAACCACTGGCGAGTTAGGGCCGTACAAGCTAATGGACCAAGACCAGAGCCATAATAGTTCCAGCAGCGGCGAACAAGTTCCTGGGTTGCCGCTTTAAGAACCGGTCCTTACGGAGAGACGTTATTGCAAAACACACTGTACTTGCTCTAACTCTCTGAGCCATGTTGCTAAAAAAGACATCTTTTAACATCATCGTTAAAGTGAACCATTAGCCAACATTAACATTTAATTAAAGGTGATCGTGGCTGCGCCTAGCAAAAGCTACCCATAGATGCATAACCCCGGGTAACAAGGAATACGGTAAAGACTAGGTACAACCTTAGGGTTTGGCAAAATTAGACACATGCATATATGACATATTAAATAAGGTGAATAGGAACCAAGGAATGTCCATGCTACACTTGCCTTCCTCGAAGGGTTGCTGCTGCAGGTCCTGCTCCTCGTAGCCCTGGTCGTACGCGAACTCGAACGGGGCGGACTCGAACGGCTCACCGGCTGCCACACGATTCACCATACAAGCATCCATACAAGCCAGTACATGCAAGCAATGATATTCTATTAGAACAGTACACCAAACAGTAGCAAAAAGGTAAAAGAAGGTTACAAAACTATTCTATACTTCGCTACGAACACATGAGCGCAAGAATCACTCTAATCGGAGCTATAACGCGAAAACTACGCTAAAAACAAGCCACAGGGACTTGCTGGCAAGAAACAGGAACTACCAGGGCCTAAACACGATAAAAAGGACTAAACTGCGAGAAAACTAAAACTGCGCTGGACCTATGCGCGAAACAGAGGAAACTCAGGGGCCTTAGCGCAAAACGGCTGACGGCGGCGGGGCGGCTGACGGCCGGCTGACGCTTGGCTGGCGTCAGCCCGACGCCGTCTGCTGGCGTCAGCAGGGGGGCGGGGCCGGCGCGGCGCACTATGCCGTGGACCGGCCCGTGGACCGCGCGGCGGCCACGGTCCATGGCCCACGGTGCGCCGGCCGCGTACCGCTTCGGCTGGATCTAATCCAGGCCGTTGCGGCCGGATCCAGCGGCGGGGAGGGGCTGCGGGCGACGGCGGGCGGCGGCGGTCGCCGGCGTGCGGCGGCGCCATGGCCGGCGGGGCCGTGGTTGCTCGCGTGAGCGCTGCGGTTCGCGGAGGTCGACGCGGAGGGCACGGGGAGGTCGAGCAGCTCACCGCGGTGACGATGGAGGCGTCGACGGCGAGCTTCGGGGCGTCGGGGCGTCGGCGGCGAGCGGCGGCGCTACGGTTTGGTCCGGCGGGCGGCGGCGCTAGCGCGGAGGGCGAGGGAGAGGGCTAGGGCGAGCGTAGAGGGGTGGAAAAGGAGGCGGGGCTCGCGGGCGACGGGTTTAAAAAGGGGAAGGGGGCGCGGCGGCCGCGGGGTAACGCCCCTTCCTTCAATGGCAGGCGGGCGGCGGGGACGGCGCTGATTGCGGGCGGCGGCCGCGGGCGGGGACGGGGCTGACAGGCGGGGCCCGCCTGTCGGCGACCGTTGGCGGCGGAAGCCGGAGCGGCGCGCGCTGGGCCGGGACGCGCGCGCGGCTGTTGGGCCAGCGGCCCAGGTGGGAAGGGAGGCGGGGAGGCGCGACTGCGGCTGGGGCGCTGGGCCGGCCCAGCTGCGGAGCGGGCTGCGCGCGCGGGAAAGGAGAAGGAAGGGGAGAGGGGAAAAAGAGTGCAGGGGGCAAAGATGGACTTTGAGGAAAAAGAAGAAAAACAAAAAGAGAAACAAAACAACCCAAGCAACCAAAAATTGTGCAGCAGCATGAATGCAACATACATGTTCCTAAACCTTATATTTGATTTTTTTAGTTTCTCCGAAAAGCTTTATTTCCCTATGATTTTTATGAGCAATTGGATAAATACAATTTAATTACTAGAAATTTTACAAAGGCATTTTAGGGTGTTACAAACCTACCCCCCTTAAGATGGATCTCGTCCTCGAGATTCGGATGTGGATGTGGATGCGAAGAGCTGTGGATATTCTGCCTTGAGATCCTCCTCTCTTTCCCAGGTAGCCTCATCCTCTGAGTGCCGGCTCCATTGAACCTTGCACATCCGGATTACCTTATTCCTGGTTACCCTCTCAGATTCTTCCAATATCTTAATTGGATGCTCGTCGTAAGTGAGGTCCTCCTGCACGTTCAGCTCCTCGAGCGGGATTTGTTCTTCGGGTACCCGTAAGCACTTCTTTAGCTGCGATACATGGAACACATTGTGTACTCCGGACAGCTTCTCTGGCAACTCTAGTTGATAGGCCACTTCGCCTTTCCGTTCTAACACCTGGAAGGGGCCGATGTACCGAGGTGCTAGCTTGCCCTTCACATTGAACCTCCGCACTCCTCTCATGGGTGACACTTTGAGGTACACGAAGTCTCCGACTTTGAAGCTGAGGTCCCGCCGTCTGACATCGGCATAGCTCTTCTGTCGAGACTGTGCGGCCTTCATGTTCTGCCTGATTACTTGCACTTGTCGCTCCGCCTCTTTCAAAATCTCAGGCCCGAACACTTGACTTTCTCCAGTCTGATTCCAGAACAACGGTGTTCTACACTTCTTCCCATACAACGCCTCGAAAGGTGCCATCTTGATGCTCTGCTGGTAGCTGTTGTTATAAGAGAATTCCGCATAGGGTAGACTCTTATCCCAACTGATGCCATACTGTAGAGCACATGCCCTCAACATGTCCTCCAAAATCTGGTTGGTCCTTTCGGTCTGCCCGTCTGTCTGTGGATGGTAAGCTGAACTAAATTGCAACTTCGTATCCATGGATTCATGTAGTTTATGCCAGAAATGTGAGGTGAACTGGGTACCCCGATCAGACACTATCTTCTTCGGTACCCCATGCAGGCATACGATCCTCTCCATATATAGCTCTGCTAGTTTGGCCCCCGAATCCGTGGTCTTCACCGGGATGAAGTGGGCCACTTTAGTCAATCGGTCCACGATTACCCATATAGAATCGAACCCTCTCTGTGTGCGAGGCAGTCCTGTGATGAAATCCATTCCTACTTCCTCCCACTTCCACTCGGGTATCCTCAATGGTTGCAGCAGTCCGGCTGGTCTCTGGTGTTCGGCTTTGACTCTTTGGCATGTGTCGCACAGGGCTACGTATGTCGCGACGTCTCTCTTGAGCCCATACCACCAAAACTTTTCCTTGAGGTCCAGATACATCTTGGTGCTCCCCGGGTGTATAGAGTACGCGGAGTCGTGAGCTTCCCTCAAGATTATATCTCTGATGGGCTGTAAATCTGGCACACAGATCCTATCCCCGTACCACAGAGTTCCCTGTTCATCCACTCGGAACTCAGGTGCTTTCCCCAGTTGGACTTGTTGGATCAATTCCTTGACCCTCTCGTCCTCGAGTTGACCCTTTCGGATCTCGTGTTCTAGTGTCGGTTCCACTACCATTTCAGTCACATTGGCCACCATACCTAAACTCAACTCATCCGTTCAAACTCCATAGCAAGTTCCTCTGGCAAACTAGTACCCGTAACCATATTCACATAGCTCTTCCTGCTAAGAGCATCTGCCACTAGGTTCGCCTTTCCTGGATGATAGTGAATCTCCAGATCATAATCCTTGATTAGCTCCAACCACCTGCGTTGCCTCATGTTCAGCTCCGACTGCGTGAACACATACTTGAGACTCTTATGGTCGGTATAGATATCACATTTGTGCCCAATCAAGTAGTGCCTCCAGATCTTCAGAGCATGAATCACTGCTGCCAACTCCAGATCATGGGTCGGGTAGTTCAACTCATGTTTCCTCAGCTGCCTTGAAGCATATGCCACAACCTTTCCTTCCTGCATGAGCACACATCCTAACCCTTGCCGAGACGCATCACAATAAACTGAGAAACTCCTGGTTATGTCTGGCAGTACCAACACTGGTGCAGTGGTCAACCGTTTCTTCAATTCCTCGAAGCTGGCCTGACACTTCTCGGTCCAAACGAACTTGGCGTCCTTTTCCAACAGAGCTGTCATGGGTTTAGCGATCGCAGAGAATCCCTGAATGAACCTCCGATAATAACCTGCCATTCCCAAGAAACTCCGGATCTCGCTCACATCTTGTGGGGAATTCCAGTTGAGCACATCACTGACCTTCTTTGGATCAACGGCTACTCCTCCATTAGACAAAACATGGCCCAAGAATGATACTTCCTTTAGCCAGAAGTCACACTTGCTCAACTTGGCATACAACTGATGTTCCCTGAGCCTCTGCATCACTAGCCTCAGATGTTCCTCGTGTTCCTCTTCATTCTTCGAGAAGACCAGGATATCATCGATGAACACCACCACGAACTTGTCGAGATAGTCCATGAACACGCTGTTCATCAGGTACATGAAGTAGGCCGGGGCATTGGTCAACCCGAAGGACATGACAGTGAACTCGTATAGCCCATACCGGGTAGTGAAGGCGGTCTTAGGGATATCCGTAACTCGGATCCTCATTTGGTGGTAACCTGACCGAAGATCTATCTTAGAGAACACACAAGCTCCCCTCAGTTGGTCAAAGAGATCATCAATCCTTGGCAGAGGGTATTTGTTCTTGATTGTCACTTCATTAAGAGCTCGGTAATCGATACACATCCTCTGTGTCCCGTCCTTTTTATCCACGAACAACACCGGTGCTCCCCAAGGCGAAGAACTAGGACGGATATACCCTTTGGCTAGCAGGGCCCTTAATTCATCCTTTAATTTTTCTAATTCTTTAACCCCCATTCTATATGGCCTCTTAGCTATAGGTGCTGTCCCAGGTTTAAGTTCAATAATAAACTCTACTTCGCGTTCCGGGGGCATACCTGGCAACTCCTCCGGGAACACGTCCGGGAATTCGCTCACCACCCGGATGTCTTCGAGTACCTTGCCCTCAGCTTGGTGGGCCATGCTGTGCTCCAAGGAACTCGTAGCCACATATTCTACTTTCTCACCCGTTCTGGCGGTGATCTGCACCGTCCTCTTGGAACATTGTATCACCGCATCGTGCTTTGCTAACCAGCTCATTCCCAGGATTAGATCCATTCCAATGGAATTCAGGACTATCGGGTGTACAAGGAAGTCTACCCCCCTTATAGTAAGTGGCACCTTAGGACAGTATAAGGTGGCTCGTAATTCCCCTCCCGGTGAATTAACTACCATAGTGTTTTTCATGGGTTGCATGAGCATTGAAGCCTTTTTCACAAACTCGGCAGATATAAAAGCATGCGAAGCTCCAGAATCAAATAAGACTGTTGCAGGGTGTGAGTTGACTGGGAACGTACCGACGATCACATCAGCTGCCTCTTGAGCCGTCTCCGCTCCCATGTGGTTGAGCTTGCCCCTTGCAAGGTTCTGTTGGCCTCGGTTACCTTGGGCTTGCTGTTGATTCCCATTTTGTTGACCGATCCTCTGATTGTTGGCATTCTGGCCAGCATTCTGAGCTCTCTTGGGACAGTTGTTTGAATAATGCCCTTGTTCACCACAGGTGTAGCATGCTCTTGCGCCAGCAGGTGCGTTGTTGGCCTGAGGGAGGCGTGGCTGACCGCCCTGCTGTTGATTCTGATAGCGCTGCTGTGGCTGTTGCTGGTTCTGGTGGCGGTACTGCTGCTGCTGCTGTGGTGGTGGATACTGAGGGCGCTGTGGGTTCTGATTGCGATTCAGAAGACTAGACTGACCCTGATAGCGCTGCTGCTGCTGTGGTGGTTGGGGGTTGTAGCGAGGCCGGCTGCTGCTTCCAGACTGCTGGTTCATGTATTTCCTCTTCTTATCTTCAATTTCCTGACGCTTGTGCTCTATCATCAGGGCTCCATCCACCAGTGCTCCGAAGTTCGGGAAAGTGATGCACATGATTTGAAGCTGTATGGTGTCATGGAGACCATTCCGGAAGCGAGTCTGCCTCTTCCGGTCAGTAGACACATCTTCGGGAGCATAACGGGCTAACTCCAGAAACTTGTCACGGTAGGCGGTGACACTCATGCCTTCTTGTTTTAGTGTCAGGAATTCATTCTTCTTCAGTGTCATTAATCCATCGGGCACGTGGTGCGCACGGAAGCTGTCGCGAAACTGCTGCCAGGTGACCCGGTGGCGGTCAGGCTGAGAGACCTGATATGTCTCCCACCAGTCCAGAGCGGCTCCCTGAAGTTGCCCTGACGCATAGAGAACTTTCTCTCTATCATCGCACTGTGCAATGTCCAGCTGCCTCTCAACTGATTTGAGCCAGTCATCTGCTTGCAGGGGGTTGCTGGCATGGGAGAAGGTAGGCGGGCGACCCTTCATGAATTCTCCCCGCTTGTCCCTGACTGGCACGGGGGGTGGCGCTGCTGGATGCTGCTGGTTCTGTTGCACCACCTGTACTAGCTGTTGCATCAGCTGAGTCTGCATCATAAACATCTGTTCCACCGTAGGTGGTGGTGGTGGTGGCGGATTGGCATTGTTGGTATTGTTTGCATTGTTTCCACCCTGGTTTCCTGTGTTCCCAGTGTTACCAGCAGTCCTCCTGGTGTCAACCATCTGTCATTATAGCATAATTCTCCATTGTTACATTATCGTCCACAATATCATAATCCAAAACTAGTGCAGATAATGCTTAGAGTGAGCATGGTACTGACAAGATAAGGTATGAAGGTAAAAATGAGATGGATAACAGCAGAGATAAAAGCCCAACTAGTTATTCATTAAACCTTAAGCCTTAATCCAATACTAGATGGTTACAAGCTGGCGCCTGCGCCCATCACAAACATTACAAAAATCCAACTCAAACATAAGCATAATGATAATCCAACCAAACATTTAAGGACATAGTTCACACACGACTCGACACTAGCACACCAGTTATGACTCAAAAGAAAAGCGTAACGAACGATCCCTATTACATCTCATGGTAGACATCTAGGGGTCGACGGTGGTGCGGACTGAAGCGTCGCCGTAGCGGGCCCTCCTGCGAGGCGGGGACTCTCCAGCAAACACCGGACTGCGAGGGGGGGGGGTGCTCCCATCATGGTCTCCAGATTCTCCATCTTCTCATAAGCAGCCAGGAGCCGGTTCCTCAAGAGTTGGTTCTCATCCAGTGCGGCATCCATCTCGGTGTTGGTGGTAGCCAATGCTGCCACTGCAGCGACCAGCTGGGGGTCTGTCTCCTCTGCAACAGAAGCGATGCGGCAAGCTGCCTCACCACTCCTCCTGCGGGGAAGGTACCTGTCCGACTCGAACTCAATCTCCCCCCAGAGCCTGTCCCTGTAAGCGTAGAGGGCCTGGCGTGCAGCGTCGGCGATCCCTGCTGCCTGAGTGGTCCTATCACTCAAAGCAAAGTGTGAAGTGACCTGCTCTGCTGCCCTCATGGTCCTGTTGGTCACCCGTACGCGCACCTCCGTACTCCAATAGCCAGGATGGTCGGGGTGAGTCCAGAAGGAGCTGTGGTACTCTACCCCAACCCTGCTGGAACCGTAGTGGTCGCGGAGCATGCTGAGCAGGCGGGTGTGGTAGAAGTGGTCGCCCCCATCTCGAACGAAGACAGTGCTGGTCCACCTCCTCTCTGGCTGAGGTGGCTGTGCTGGTGGGGAAGGTGGCGGTGTTGGCTGCTCACCATCCTCATCATCATCTGAGTCATCTGAGTCCACTGGATCATCACCAGATCCATCTCCTCCTGGGGCGACCTGCTGACCAGCTGGGGCCTCCTGCTCTCCTGCTGGAGCCTCCTGATGCTGCCCATGCTCAGCATCCATCATCTCCACCTCCTCGGGGTCCTCCTCCTCCTCTGACTGCTCCTGCTGCTGCTGCTCAGCTGCTGCTGCTCCTCAACCTCCCTCTGGAGCTGCTCCAAGGCCTGCTCCCGTCTCCTCTCCCACTGCTCGTAGGCATCCTGGGGGCGGATAACAGCGAGCATGGCCTCACTGACACGAGGCGGAAGGTAACCACACATCCTCTTGCGCGGGGTCGACTTCGTGCGGGCCATCTATAGCAAAGGAGGAAACAGGTAGAAACAAAAGAGTTAAACATTTTCACAATAAAGAAAACAACACCATTTAAATACAATTAAAACAAGTAAAACAAAAACAAGACATCTCTTTATATAAAGAATTTAAATAAAACAAGACAGGACACCATTTTGGAATAAAGCTAAATTAAGTAAGACAAGCTGAAAAGAACATCATTTTTCATCAGAATTTAGATAAAGCAAAACAAGACAGCAGATAACAACATTTTAAATACTAAGATAAAACAATGCATTTTAACTTAAATCAAATAAAATAAACTAAAAGATAGCAAATAACATCATTTCAAAGAAACTAAGATAAAACAGTGCATTTTAACTTAAATCAAATAAAATAAACTAAAATAGATAGAGGAGCAAGGATAAAATAAAATCTAATCGTCCGTTCTATCTAGGCTGCGGTCCTACAGTCAGCACGGCTCTGATACCAATCTGTCACACCCGATTTTATACAAAAACCGAATGCGGCCATATGTGTGCCCAGGAAGTCCACAAACACATATAGCGATACAAATATGGTAAAAACAGAGAACACATGCTCGAATTAAAAGGGTTTACATCAGAGTACAAAGCAAAGACATAGTCTTACACAACGTCACAGCGGAAGTCTATTTATTCAACTCTCTCACGAAAAGGGGAACTAAAGGCGCCGTGCTCCACAGGGACGCCGACTGGTTGACCCCAGCTCAGAAGTATGGAAGATCCTCCGGAAAGTCCGCGAGGGCGGCGTCATTCACTGCTTCTCCATCTGTTACCCGTCCGGGATTTTGTTGATTGTTTACAAGTGTAAGTATCTCAACATACTTAGCAAGCATAGCACGGGTACATGGAAGGCTTAAAGAGGCTTGACACAGGTTCAACTGCTTTTAGCACTTTTAGTTGAAATACTTTAGTATGCACAAAGTTATTACAAGATAAGTGAGAACCCAGTTGAGAACCCCATTAGATGGTGTAAAAAAATGATTACAAGAATAAACATCATATTAAAACAGGGAAACACTAATCCAAAAGGATCCAGGCCGCTCGTGACCGTGAGCACGGCTATCATGATAGATTTACACTCTGCAGAGGTTTCGCCCTTTACCCAACCGTTAGCGTAAAAGCTCAAGGAGCTTTCAACCCAACCACGCACGTACCACACTTTCCGAGGTGTGAGTGCATAGGGACGCTACAAGGTTTTTCACAAGACACCCTAACAAGCACAGTAGCCGTTTTGGTCCAACTTGCAGCGCATGGCCCCAAGGCATCGAGATCGACCGTCGCTCAGGGCGCAACGTGAGGGGGATCAATGGCATCCAGAGCGCGGACCTCAGGGCGCAACGTGAGTCCATCAAGCGCGACGTGTGGGGTATCCAGGGCGAGAACATGGACACTCCCAGCACGGGATTGTGCCTAACGAGACATAGCCGACGGATTCCCGTCCTCGATGGATCGAAACCATGCTTGCACTGCAGCTCCCCACATACGCCTTTCGGTAACCACTGGCGAGTTAGGGCCGTACAAGCTAATGGACCAAGACCAGAGCCATAATAGTTCCGGCGGCGGCGAACAAGTTCCTGGGTTGCCGCTTTAAGAACCGGTCCTTACGGAGAGACGTTATTGCAAAACACACTGTACTTGCTCTAACTCTCTGAGCCATGTTGCTAAAAAAAGACATCTTTTAACATCATCGTTAAAGTGAACCATTAGCCAACATTAACATTTAATTAAAGGTGATCGTGGCTGCGCCTAGCAAAAGCTACCCATAGATGCATAACCCCGGGTAACAAGGAATACGGTAAAGACTAGGTACAACCTTAGGGTTTGGCAAAATTAGACACATGCATATATGACATATTAAATAAGGTGAATAGGAACCAAGGAATGTCCATGCTACACTTGCCTTCCTCGAAGGGTTGCTGCTGCGGGTCCTGCTCCTCGTAGCCCTGGTCGTACGCGAACTCGAACGGGGCGGACTCGAACGGCTCACCGGCTGCCACACGATTCACCATACAAGCATCCATACAAGCCAGTACATGCAAGCAATGATATTCTATTAGAACAGTACACCAAACAGTAGCAAAAAGGTAAAAGAAGGTTACAAAACTATTCTATACTTCGCTACGAACACATGAGCGCAAGAATCACTCTAATCGGAGCTATAACGCGAAAACTACGCTAAAAACAAGCCACAGGGACTTGCTGGCAAGAAACAGGAACTACCAGGGCCTAAACGCGATAAAAAGGACTAAACTGCGAGAAAACTAAAACTGTGCTGGACCTATGCGCAAAACAGAGGAAACTCGGGGGCCTTAGGGCAAAACGGCTGACGGCGGCGGGGCGGCTGACGGCCGGCTGACGCTTGGCTAGCGTCAGCCCGACGCCGTCTGCTGGCGTCAGCAGGGGGGAGGGGCCGGCGCGCCGCGCACTATGCCGTGGACCGGCCCGTGGACCGCGCGGCGGCCACGGTCCATGGCCCACGGTGCGCCGGCCGCGTACCGCTTCGGCTGGATCTAATCCAGGCCGTTGCGGCCGGATCCAGCGGCGGGGAGGGGCTGCGGGCGGCGGCGGTCGCCGGCGTGCGGCGGCGCCATAGCCGCCGGGGCCGTGGTTGCTCGCGTGAGCGCTGCGGTTCGCGGAGGTCGACGCGGAGGGCACGGGGAAGTCGAGCAGCTCACCGTGGTGACGATGGAGGCGTCGACGGCGAGCTTCGGGGCGTCGGGGCGTCGGCGGCGAGCGGCGGCGCTACGGTTTGGTCCGGCGGGCGGCGGCGCTAGCGCGGAGGGCGAGGGAGAGGGCTAGGGCGAGCGTAGAGGGGTGGAAAAGGAGGCGGGGCTCGCGGGCGACGGGTTTAAAAAGGGGAAGGGGGCGCGGCGGCCGCGGGGTAACGCCCCTTCCTTCAATGGCAGGCGGGCGGCAGGGACGGCGCTGATTGCGGGCGGCGGCCGCGGGCGGGGACGGGGCTGACAGGCGGGGCCCGCCTGTCGGCGACCGTTGGCGGCGGAAGCCGGAGCGGCGCGCGCTGGGCCGGGACGCGCGCGCGGCTGTTGGGCCAGCGGCCCAGGTGGGAAGGGAGGCGGGGAGGCGCGACTGCGGCTGGGGCGCTGGGCCGGCCCAGCTGCGGAGCGGGCTGCGCGCGCGGGAAAGGAGAAGGAAGGGGAGAGGGGAAAAAGAGTGCAGGGGCAAAGATGGACTTTGAGGAAAAAAGGAAGAAAAACAAAAGAGAAACAAAACAACCCAAGCAACCAAAAATTGTGCAGCAGCATGAATGCAACATACATGTTCCTAAACCTTATATTTGATTTTTTTTTAGTTTCTCCGAAAAGCTTTATTTCCCTATGATTTTTATGAGCAATTGGATAAATACAATTTAATTACTAGAAATTTTACAAAGGCATTTTTAGGGTGTTACAAGTGCTTTCAAACACTTGGTCTACATCGTCGGCACACTTCGGCCGTAGCAACTTTTTCATAGACAGACGGGGCATCTACATGACAAAAATCCCCGTCCGTCATCCTTGTGATTCCAACATAATTAAAGCAGTTGATTCCTATATCTCGCGAGTGATAGGAAATCACTCGACTTTTACCGGGTCCTTATAGTGTGGCAGCTATCGACCTATCATACTAGTGTTGCAAGCATAGGAACCTAGGATCATGCAACTAAGGTTTAAAATCAACTCCTGAACGTAAATGCACAAACATAATCTTAGTAAAACATAGTTGCATGTATTCAAAACATGGGACATGCTCCGGGGCTTGCCTTTGGGCACGATGTTAGCTTGGGACTCTTCTGCAGCTGCGTTCGGGTCTTCCTCGACCTGGACGGCGCTCACTTCTCCTTCCGCTTGGCCTTCTCCTCCTGCCGGGACGAGTTCGTAGTCGCCGTCAGCGAGGACTTGTTCTACACGAATGCACATGCAAATAAGAGTATGATCTTGTATTGAGCCATCACTATTGCATAATGATAGACCCGGGGTATATTGAGTGATACATTCACCTGGACATTTTTGGTCTGACCTTCCCTTTCTTTACTTAAGTTTGTGATTATTCACTAAAGTACTTAGGGTGGGTGGTGGTGATTGTGTACACATCTATTAAGTTCTTAACGTTGTTTTCTTCATAAAACAGCAAGGGTGTGTGTGGTGATTTGTTCATTTTATTCCATTAGCTTAAAGAGGTGATTTATTTCGATTTAGCCTTTTGTAAGCAATGAACTTCAACAATTTATTCTGGAAGTTTGGTTCATGATTTTAATGTGAGAAAATTACCGTATGCTCTTGGTGTGTTGTTTGATTTACTGACCAAAAATCAGGCCAAGATAATGTATACAATTACCACAATAATTCAAACAAAATCAGCATACTACCATCAAGAATAAATTCTAACAAATCACACTAACAACAATTGGTCCTTAGATTCTTACCAGAGCCTACACTAGTCTAAACAAGTTCATATGCCAAAGGATAGCTTCAAAAGATCAAAGGATCTTGCTGTTTGAATTTGCTAGTTTTAAACTGGTATTAATTAAAAGTGCAAGTTAGCCAGCTCAAACTAAGCTCTACTCTTTACCAGACATGAATCAAGTTATAGCAGAGCTACTGCAAAAAGATTAAGCTTAGAAGCTGCACAGATTAATTATTAAAATTGTTGAACCAAACGTGCACTGTCAGCCTAAACAATTAATAGCTCAAAATCTAGTGTGTAACTTTGCGCCAACTTTTTACAGGAGTCTAAACATTCCATAAACTACAACATATCCAAAACCAGAACAAACAAAGCTATAGATTTAAAATTATGCACAAATTTAAGTTTGAACAGATTTGAACTTAATTTGAAACCTACACAGGAAACACCTATACAAGCTTTCTATAAAAGATAGAACTCAGCACAGAGAGTTCAACAAATTGGGTTTGCATTTTTCTGATTTTTCTACGATTTTTAATTGATTTTTGAAGTTTCAGGATTTCAAACCTAGATCTAAACAATCTATTTACAACCAGGCCGCTGGAACTTAGCAGAAAGAACCCTAGAAAGATTTATGGCTTTGCAATATGGTCGCTGGACCACGGCCGGTGGCGGGTTT
The DNA here is from genome assembly GCA_015476505.1 of Urochloa ruziziensis. Classification (NCBI taxonomy): domain Eukaryota; kingdom Viridiplantae; phylum Streptophyta; class Magnoliopsida; order Poales; family Poaceae; genus Urochloa; species Urochloa ruziziensis. The sequence continues at coordinate 29,100 of WEIB01000286.1, forward strand.
GGCCGGATTCCGGCGATGTGGGACCACGGGGCTCAACGAGAACATGGGGAAAATGCTCTCCGCCTCACCTCGAGCCTATTGTGCAGGAAGGGTGGCCGGAGGTGGTGCGACGGCGGCGGGCGGCGGAGCGGCGCGGCGGCCCTGTCTTCACCAATGCCGGCGACGGCAGTGGCGGGGAAGAGCGGCTGGGGCGCTGGGAAGCTGGAGTGGAGTCGTGGGCGAGCTTTGGTGGTGTTGCGCGGCGGCGGGGCAGTGTGCACGGCGAGGAGCGGTGGCGGCAGCACTGGCGAGTGGCGCGGGTGGGAGGGGGGCGTGTGTGCAAGGGCTTGGTGCCCTTTTATAGGCGAGGAGAGGTGGGAAGCTTCGAGGCTAAGCCTCCGGTGGGCAGCGCGGTCTATGGCGGGCAGGGGCACGGGCAGCGGTGCGGCGGCTTGGCGGCCACGGCGCGGCGCGCTCGGTCGGAGACCGGTCCTGGCATGGCGGCGTCTAAACCGGCCGGTCGGAGGCAGAGCCTACACCGGGGTTTGTCAGCAGCGCTGGCAGGGGAGTGTCGCACCACGGCCGGGGGTGTGTGCGCGGCTGGTCGGACCACGGCGGTCGGCGGGACGCCGCGCGGCGCGCGGCGAGCTGCGGCTAGCCCGAGGGTGGGGTGGCATGGTCGGGACGGGCGCTGTCCAGGCGGCGTTGTCCTCTGCCGGTCGGCGAGCTCGTGAGCTGGTTTTCCAGCAGCTCCGCAGCGCGGACGGCCGCGTGCCGCGTGGCACGCGCCCGCGGGCGCGCGTCGCGTCCGGTCGGAGCGCGAGCGGGGGACAGAAGGGATGTTGGGCACACGCGTGGGCCTGCCTAGGTGGAGAGGGTGCGACGCATTAACGCCTGGTCGGCCTCAGCGTTTGCGTCAGGCGACGGGCGCCAAGTGGCAGCGGCGGTCGGCTGGAACGCGCGGCGCCGGAGAGCGTTGTCATTCCGTCGAACACCTGGCGCGCGCATGTTCAAGCACGAATTTCTCCAAAATTTGAACTAAACTTCAAAATATCCAAATACAAAAGTTGCGTCCCTTGGGGTAGGCTGCAACTTTTGTAAAGGTCGACCATAGAAAAAGTCTATAGATCAACGAGAAATTTTAGGAGAACACGGCGTGAACTCGAGTGCCAGCCTGCTGTTAACTTCTGTGTTTGACTGAGATTTAAGGTGCCTTTCACTCAAAATCTTGGAATGAGCCAATTGACAAAAATGTGTCCCACTAAAAACTGAACAACTTTTGTATTGGTCAATTTTCAAGTTCTTAAGTGAAAATTTGAATTCAATCCATGCCAACCAGGAAAGGTCCAAAGTTCACCGAGATACAAAGGGTTTTTGGGTGGACTTTCCTTTAGTGAAAATCTAGGTGGGGCCAAGGTGTACTTAATTTAGCTAAGACACAGGGTTTAGCAGGTGATTATGCTAATTAACACCTAGATTGTCACAGCCTACCCCCCTTAAACTGAATCTCGACCCGAGATTCGAGTGTAGAAGAACTAGTGGGTGCAAGAGTGCTTACGATTATGCAGCAGAAGAAAACCCGGAAACCTGGTGTTCAGATAATTCTCCGTCTCCCATGTGGCTTCTTTCTCTGTGTGATGATTCCATTGTATCTTGTACATTTTAATGATCTTCCTTCTTGTTCCCCTTTCTTTGCAGTCGAGAATCCGGAGAGGGTGTTCCACGAGAGCCAGGTCTGGTTCTACCCATGCCAAGTCTTGGTCGACAATCTCAACCTCTGGAACTCGAACACACTTCTTGAGTTGAGATACGTGGAAAACATTGTGGACAGCTGACAACCTTTCGGGAAGTTGTACTTGGTAAGCCACGGGTCCACAAACTTCTATGATCTCATAGGGCCTAATGTAACGAGGTGCCAATTTTCCTTTTACTCCGAACCTTTGTACTCCCTTAGTGGGTGAGACTCGAAGGTATACGTGATCTCCAACAAAGAACTATAGGGGCTTCTTCCTCTTATCAAAATAACTTTTCTGCCTGGATTGGGCAGTCTTCAGGTTAGCCTAAATCACTTTCACTTTCTCCTATGCCTCGGTCACTAGGTCAGTGCCTAACACCGGTCTCTCACCGGTTTGGGACCAACTCAACAAGGTTCGACACCTCCTGCCATATAGTGCCTCAAAAGGTACCATCTTCAAGCTAGCTTGGTAGCTATTGTTGTATGAAAACTCAGCGAGGGGTAAGCATTTGTCCCAATTCTTATCAAAGTGTATCACACAAGCTCTCAACATATCTTCAACTATCTGGTTGACCCTTTCGGTCTGGCCATCTGTTTGGGGGTGGTATGCAGAACTGTGGATCAATTTAGTTCCCAAGGATTTATGTAGGTGTTCCCAGAAGCGAGATACGAACTGGGGACCTCTGTCTGATATGATGGTTCTGGGTGTGCCATGAAGACGATAGATTTGGCTGAAATAAATGTCAGCATACTCCTTGACGGTGTAGGTGGTGTGGACTGGAATAAAATGTGCGGTCTTGGTGAGCCGATCTACGATAACCCATATGGAATCATGCTTTTGAGAAGTGAGTGGCAGCCCAACGATGAAATCCATACTTATGTCCTCCCATTTCCATGATGGTATTGGAAGGGGTTGTAGCGTTCCAGCTACCTTAAGGTGACTGGCCTTAATCCTCTGGCACGTGTCGCACTCTGAGACGTACGTGGCAATGTCTCTCTTCATTCTTGTCCACCAGAAGTTTTGTCTACAAATCCTGGTACATTTTGTTGCTTTCCGGGTGAATGGAAAATTTAGAGAGGTGGGCCTCATCTAAGATTTCCTTCCGGAGTTCCGGGTTTTTAGGTACCACTAGATGTTCCCCAAAATGTACTACCTCTTTCTGATCCAATCGGAAACAATGATACTTATCATCTCCTTCAGAAAGTCTCTCTTTGATGATCTTGATGCATTTATCTTGAGATTGAGCGGCAGCTATCTTGTCGTAGAGAGTCGGTTCTAAGGAAATGTGATTCATTGAGCCATGTGGAACAACCTCCAAGCTAAGTTTCCTCATTTCTGCACATAGAGTCCGGTTGTAGGTTTCTGCGGTAAGACAGTTGCAATGTGCTTTCCGACTCAACGCATCGGCTACAACATTGGCTTTTCCCGGATGGTAGAGTATCTCCAAGTCATAATCTTTGACCAATTCCAACCATCTATGTTGCCTCATATTCAGATCTGACTGAGTAAGGATATACTTGAGACTTTTATGATCGGTGTACACTTTACATTGCGCTCCCATGAGGTGGTGTCTCCAAAGTTTTAGAGCATGAATCACGGCTGCTAATTCGAGATCGTGGGTAGGGTAGTTCAGCTCATGTGGGAGAAGGGCTCGAGAAGCATAAGCAATGACTCTGTTATCTTGCATGAGAACACATCCTAACCCTGTGCCTGAAGCATCGCAGTAGATGTCATAAGGCTTCGTGTTGTCAGGCTGGGCCAGAACGGGTGCAGAAGTAAGGAGTTGTCTCAAGGTGTGGAAAGCTTCGTCACATTTCTCCGTCCATTTGAACTTAGCTCCCTTCTTGAGTAGTTCAGTCATAGGCTTAGATATCTTGGAGAAGTCAGGAATGAAACGACGATAGTACCCTGCTAGACCAAGGAAACTGCGGATTTGGGGAACAGAAGCGGGAGTTTCCCAATCCATGACTTCTTGTACTTTCCCGGGGTCCACTAAAATGCCATCTTCAGAGATTGTGTGCCCGAGAAACTTGACACTATTGAGCCAGAATTCGCATTTAGAGAACTTGGCATAAAGCTGATGATCTCTAAGTGTTTGTAGAACAATGTGAAGATGCTCAGCATGTTCCTCTTCATTCTTGGAGTAGATCAGAATGTCATCGATGAAGACCACGACAAACTTGTCAAGATAGGGCATGAAGATCGAATTCATGAGATACATGAAGTAAGCAGGTGCACTGGTGAGTCCAAAAGACATGACCAAGTATTCATATAGACCATACCTAGTAGAGAAGGCAATTTTAGGAATGTCGCAAGGGTGGATCTTGATTTGATGGTACCCAGAACGAAGATCAATTTTTGAGAAGATTTTCACACCAGCTAACTGATCGAAGAGAATATCAATGCAGGGTAAGGGGTATTTGTTCTTGATGGTCACCGCATTGAGAGGGCGATAGTCCACACATAACCTCAAGCCTTTGTCCTTCTTTTTAGCAAAGAGGGCAGAACATCCCCAAGGTGAGGTGCTAGGTCGGATGAAACCTTTCTCAAGCAACTCATGCAATTGTGTTTTCAATTCTGCCAACTCTATGGGTGACATCCTATACGGTCGCTTGGATACAGGAGCGGTGCCAGGTTGAAGCTCAATAACGAACTCAATGTCTCGGTCAGGTGGCGTGCCCGGCAAGTCCTCCGGAAAGACATCGGGGAACCCACAAACCACCGGGATATCCTCAACTCTAGGCTCAGCCAGTGAGCATAGATGGGAACTTGTGTAGGCTTTGTGTGGCAGATAGAGATCGGTGTGGCCTAAGAGCGGCGAGTGTATCTCCACTATTCTTTCAGAAATGTCAAGTATGACCCGGTGTTTAGTCATCCAATCCATTCCTAGAATAATATCCATCCCTTCCAAGGTTACATTTATGAGGTGAGTCTTAAAATTTTTACTGCCCAACATTATTGGTACTTGCCGTTCGATTTGATTTGTGGATATCTTCCCACCTGGACTTGTGATCAAGTAGGGTGCGACGGTGCGGGAAAGGTTCAGACCACACTTCTGACTAAACTTGGCACTTATAAAGCTATGTGTTGCACCCAAATCAAAAAGTATAACTGCAGGTTGATTGTGGACAGAAAAAGTACCCGTCATCACTGGTGCCTCCTCGGGAAGATCTGTGAGAGTGGTGAAGTTGATTCTCCCCTGACGGACTTGCACCGTCTGCCTTCTTCCTTTGCCCTGGTTCTGCACTCTTCCTTGGTTCCGTTGCTTGTTCTGGGGGCATTCCTTGTAATAGTGACCCGTCTGTCCACACTTGAAACAAGCGCTCCCGTTGCTCGGACGGGCTGGTACCTGATAGTTATTGCGGGGAGCAGCAGGCGGGGGTGGAGCGGGGAAACGATTCTGTGCCTGCTGTGGTGGCCTGATAACCCAACGTCCTTGCTGCCCGGGTTTTTGGGGGTTGGGAGTAGGGTTGTTCTGTACAATCTCTTGTACCTCTGATTCTGGGAACTGCCCCGAGTCATGGGTGCCTTCCTCTTCTTCTCGGCCTGAACGGCAGCCATGGCATCTTCCTGGGTGATGGCCAGGTTCACAAGTTCATTGTAAGTGGCAGTCCTGGTGGTGTTCAGGCGCTCCCTTAGCTTAGCACTAAGGCCTCTGCGGAAGCTCTCCATCTTTTTCTGATCCGTGTCAGCATGAGAGCCTGCATACTGGTAGAGATTGTTGAAGGTCTGGGCATACTGGGACACAGACCTATTGCCTTGGGTGAGAGCCAGGAACTCATTAAGCTTTCTCTCAATTAAACCCTCAGGAATATGGTCAGCTCTGAAGGCGGTCTTGAAATCAGCCCAAGTTATCACAGTGTTTTCCGGAAGGGTAGCCAGGTGATTTTCCCACCAGATGAGGGCGGGTCCTCGGAGTAACTGGGCACCAAACCTAGCCTTGCTCTCCTCGGAGCATGGTAGGGCAAGTACCGAGAACTTTGATTCCACAGCACGAATCCAAGCATCAGCATTCAATGGTTCGGTTGCTTCATGGAAGGTCAGTGGCTGAGTACTCAGAAAGTGTTCATACCGGGCAATGTGGGGTTCAGCATCATGGTGTCCCCCTGTGTCGGTGTTCTACCGTCGATCCTACCGAGGGGTATCCCGAGGTAGTAGAGTTTCAGGTGGGTTTCGCCGAGATCAGGAACGCAAAGGCTAAGAGACTCAGGATTTCGACAGGTTCGGGCCACTTAGAAGGCGTAATACCCTACGTCCTGTGTGGTGATTGGTATTGATGAGATCGTCTTCTCTGTTGAGAGACTTGGTTGTCTATGGTCCTTTGGAGGGGGTCCCTGCCCAGCCTTATATACACAGCGGGCAGGGTTACAAGGTCGGTTTCGAGTAGAATCCTAACCAATTACTACTCGGAGAGTGCTTTACAAGGCAATCCGAGTAGTTTACAAGTCATACGACTAGTTTCCATAACGAGAAGAGTCCTTGCAGTACTCTACTCGTGTTCTTCACGCCTGGTACGACTCTGTCTGGAGATAATCCATGAGTCCCTGTGGGCCCATGGTCGTACCTCCAACAAGCCCCCAAGCGCTTCTTCGTCGAGTATCGTCAACCGAGTGCTTGCCAAGCCAATCGAGTGCTTTTTCGAGTTCTTCAAGTGCTTGATCAGTCTTGGACAGGTCTTGGTTGTCACGAGGCCATGAGGTGCTTAAGCCTCGTTTATTTTGATCAAATCAGTAGTCTTCAAAATATTATATGGTGTGCGATAAAAATCGCACTCCATATGGAGTAGCCCCCGAGCCTTAAGTCGAATCGAAGAATCAGGTTGAGGGTCCACAGAATCTTGAATCTCATCTTGTTCTTGAAATGTGCAATTTTGGAAAAATTGCACTTGATATCAAGTAGCCCCCGAGCCTTGGGTTGAATCAAAGAATCAAGCCGAGGGTCTTGATTTAAGTCTTCATTCGTCAGAAAAAATAAAATCAGCAGTCGTTGTATATAGCCTATCAGCCCCCGAGCCTTGAAACGATTCAGAATGATCAATTCAAGGGTCCAGCGAGCTTAGTGTTCATCGAATCATCTTGGAGATCATCATCCGAGTGGTAATTTGCGCCCAGCCCCCGAGCATTGGAGCCAGCGGAGATGCATCGAGTAGTATGTAATCGAAATAGCCACCATCAATAGAGTAGCAACACAGAGGAGGTCGTGGTTGACTTGTCACGCCGTGATCTCCCCAGAAACAGGAGTCAGGTGCCAATGTAGTCGAGGCTCCATCATTGGTACTTGGCGACTCAAATATGCTGGAGAAAGACAACTAGGTAAGCCTAATGGCGAACCGAGTTGTAATTTTAGCGTCAGCCCCCGAGCCTGGAAGCTGGCGAAGATATGATAGCACACTGTGCGGCCAAGAGAGTTGTCATCCAAACAAAGTAGTCGGCGCTTGGCCAATCTTGTTTGAACAAGATAGAGAATTTAACAAAAATAATTGAAACAAGTAACTTAGTGTGACACCCCATCCTTTTAAAAAGCATTTAAAGTACATTTTCAATATTTCACTTAATTAAATATAGTTCCCTTAATCCTCTCCTAATATTCAAAATATATTTTCTAAACAAAGTCATGCATTTAATCTTAACATGTGTGTTGCATTTGAGTGCTTTAGAACTCTCTCTAAATCTCTCAACTCCGAAGGATAGAAATTCCTCCAAGTCTCCCTTTCTTTCCAATATTTAGGTTTAATATTCAAATCTAATTTGAATATTAGTTTCCGATATCAAATCTCCCCAAAATTATTCCAAAATTATCTCCTTCAAGCCCATCCCAAAGTCTCATTTGAATCCAAATTTACATTCAAATTCGAACCTCAAATCCTTTCCAAATAATTAGAAAACCTTCTATGGGCCGCAACCCTTCCTTCGAGCCCAACTCTTAAAGTCCGAATTCCCTCCTCGAATTCCCCTCCTCACAGCCGCCCCCTCCCCTCCTCTCGGGCCGGCCAACGGCCCAGCGCTCCCCTCCTCTTCCCTCCGGCCCGCGTGCCTCCCGCAGTCCAGCCGGCCGCGGCCCACCTCCACTCTCCCGCCGGCCCAGCCTTCCACCGCACGCCGCCGGCCCAGCTCGCCCCCTTTCCTCCCAAGGCTCGCGCAGCGCAGCGCGTTCCCGCGGCCCAGCTACCCCGCGCGACCAGCGGCCGTCCGCCCGCAGCCCACCTCCCTGGCCCATGCACCGCGCCCTCCTCCGCCTGCGGCCCAGCGCGCGCTCGGCCCGGCTCCCCCGTGCGCCTCACGGCCCAGCGCGGCGTGCGGCCCACCCATGCGGCCTTCTTCCCGGTCTACACTAGCGCGCAGCGCCGCCGCCTCCAGAAGTGCCGCCGCCGCCGTTGTTGCCGTCGCCGGTGCTCCAGCGCCCAGATCCTCGCCGGAGCTCGCCGCAGAGACCCTACTCCCCCTGCTCTTTCCATTATTCATCTTCTTTTCTTTCCTCCACAGCCACTCAACGTCGCCCCATTGCCGCCGGCCGCCACACCGCCATGCGCGCCGCCCAACCTCCGCTCCAGCGCACAGCTCGCCACGGGGCACGGCGATGACGCCCAGCACGCCGCGCAGGAGGGCACGGGCGCGCTGCCTGGTGCAGCGCGAGCTCCCCCGCCGCCCTGCGCCCAGCGCTCGGCCACCGGCCCCGACGTCATCTCCCTTCACTGTTTTCCTGGTGCGCATGACCAGCATTCAAGGCTGGCCGCCTCGTTTCCACGTGCCACGCAGCGCCACGCCATCCTGCCCCAAAGCCGCGCCGCAAGCCTCCTCCGCTCGCTTGCCCCCAGCTCGCCAGCGCCGCTCGCTTCTACTGCGTGCTGCTCGACCTCCCCGCTCGCTCCTCCTGCTGCCACGCCACCCCAGCCGCTCGCGTGAAACTCACGCCAAGCCGGCACCCCTGCCCCCTGCTCGAGCCTATAAAAACCCCAGACCTCCCCCTCCATTCCGTTCATGCAGCACACACGAAGAGGCCCAGCTCTCACATACGCACGAGAGCTGGAAAGGCCTCCACGAGCACGAGAGTTTAGCTCTCTGTACACTGCGGAAGCGCTGCCCACGTACACATAGGAAAGGTGCGCCACCTGCTGCTCTGCTCTGTTTTCGGGTGCGCTCAGAACAGTCTAACCAGCGGCGTAGCTTTAGCCATTTCGCCCTAGCATTGTGGACGATGCCAGTTCGGCTGGCCGCACAATGCCCGACCCCCGCCGCTAAACCCCATCGCATCTCGCCGTTTCGCAACCACTAGCCGAGATGCTGCCCGATTCTCAAGTTTCCAGTCCAGTCCACCCTAACCGAGATGCTGTCCGATCCAACTTTCCCGCTCAGCCCACCCTAGCCGTTGTAATGCCCAACCGAACCCCTGATCCTAGCCCACCTAGCAGTTATGCTGCCCAAGTCCAAACCCCGGATATTCCCCGGTACAGCCGTTATGCCGCCCAACCAAAAACCCCGGTTACTAAACCCTAGCCCGGCATAGCCGTTATGCCGCCCAACCAAAAACCCCGGCCGCTAAACCCTAGCTCCATATAGCAGTTATGCCACCCAACTGCAAACTCCGGCTACTAAACCTTAGCCCCATATAGCCGTTGTGCCACCCAAATAAAACCCCGCAGTTATACTGCCCGACCAAAATCCCAGATACTAGCAAACCCCAGCCGGCATGCCGCCCATAATATTCCCGGAAAATTATATTAATAATTTTCCGGAATATTAATAGAAATTCAATCAACATCCCTTAATTATTTAGAAATCTATTTCTAAATAATTAATATAATTCTTCGGGAATTATTTAGATATCCAATAATTCCCAGAATAATTACCCCTAGCCCTTTCTCCCACACCTAGAAGCCACCTCGCCACCTAAACCCCTCCTAAGCCCCATCATCCTACCCATTAATTATTATTAAATAATTAATGGATAATCCGTCGGACAACCATCTTGATCCCTAGGTAAGCCCCGAAATATCCATCTCCCCTTTCTCTTTCTAATCTATAGGCATTGATTGATATATTGATGTTATTTTATGTGTTTTATTGCTCGATAGCCTGACCGGGCCCGACGAGATGCCGAAGCTCCAGAAGGCCCGAAGCCCGCCCGGTCAACATACAGTTCACGCCCGCGTCGGAACGTCTAAGGACCGACAATGAAGGCAAGTCTCACCAATAATATCACCCAAATAATTAAAGTTTACTATTTCTGCAGCTTAAGCTATAAGGAGGCTTCACGTGGGTGGAAGCCTGGCTTCGCGATATAGATGCTTTAAGATTGGGAGTGGAAGGATGGCCTCGCTAGGAGGATCCTAAGAGCCGCTCTGATCTCAGCTAAGGACCGGTTCATGGGAGAGTCTTTCTAGTGCCCAGTACAACCCCGCATGCCAATTAAAAGGCACAGCCTACGGGAGTGCCTATTTATGTGAGGCCTTGATTCACACCCCACCAACGGAACTTAGTAACCCAGCACAAGGAGCCATATGATTGGTGCAGAGTGCCGACCGACGAACTGGGTAGCGCCTGGTGCCGAGTCGGGCACGCACCAAGTCGGGAACGGGTATGCTGGAGACAGCCCCAGGCAGAGGACTGGGACTGGGCGGCACGGGTCGACTAGGATACAGGGTCAGAGACCCTGAGGGCCGAGGGCCCTAATTAATGAGCTCATAGACCTGGGTCGACATCCGCGAGGCGGATGATTAGTGGCCCCTGCTTAGCCCCTAGTATTACCTGTGGCTGGACCTAGGGAATGCTGACCAGCGATGGTCACCGGTGGGTACGAGTCTCGTAGGGCAGTACCTGCCTTGACGAAGGTAGGAACTGACCGAATGCGGGGTAGATAAGTACGACCACTGCAGAGTGTAGAATCTATCTTGATAGCCGTGACTCCGGAATGAGTCCACTTAGTCAAAGCCCCCACTGATTAGATTTCCTTTACTGCATGGAGAACCCGGACGGCAGGAGTGCCGATGACTGGGTTCTAGGGTAATGTCAGGACTGGCAGGGAGGAAATGCCCCTCCAGGCCCAACATTTATATTCTTTTAATTTAATTTATTATATTATTGAATTTGTGAGATTTGCTGAGTATTCAACTCTGAATACTCACTCTTGCTTTCATTGTCATACAGGTTAGAACTTCAGGGCTATGAGGTGCTACAGCTCATTCCAACTGAGGAATGAGTGCCCGCCCGCGCTCCGCTAGTTAAAACGGTATATAGTTATTTTAACTTATACGGCATTTACCGCTTCTGACACTAATCTGTGTCGAAATCCGTATCAGCGTACTGATCCAGGGACTGATACGGGTGATCGAGGGACGTCCTGGCCAAGGGGTCCCCACAGGGTGGTATCAGAGCCGTAAATAAATTCTTAGCACCATATAAGATAGCCCATACGCATTAGGAAGCCTGAAACCTTCTATTCTTTTCATATTTTTCAAAATTATCGGAAAAATCCTTACTTCGTGCCCCGAATTCCCCTTACCTTGTGCTTAACACGAAATGTTACTCTGACAAATACGGATCATAGGAATGAAGTTCGGAAGATGATCTGGAATATGGAAATTATGAGATAAAGATTTGCCGAGAAGCAAATGATGCCAGAGTAACTAGAAATCGAGTAACGATAATAAGGAGTTTTGTATTGGAAATAAGCCTACGACTTTATAGTAACGTACTTTTGATTGGATAATGTTTGACGAAGCCCCGGATAATAGTTTTCCCCTTTCCATATAATAGATATGGATTTGATTGGTAGTTGATTGTAAAAGTGTGTGAATAGATCCACTCTTTCCTTAAAACCTAAGGATCATCTGTAGCCTTGTCCTTCTAACGTTATCAGATCAAGCCGAGGTTCAGAAATGAAGAAAGTTTCTGAAAAATAATTCTACATGTCTGATATGGAATACGGAATCAAATCCTCTTAAGCGGGGTAGATTCCGAAGTCATTGAGACATTATACTCGGAAAATCGCAGGAAGTCAGAACTCACAAACTACAGATCCCAGGGAAATATAGAATAATCACAGGAATAGTATAAATCGAGTTTATACTATGAATGTGACAAGGACAAAATCCCTGAGTAGAATTTTGGAACGGAAATCCGTGAAAGCTGAAGAAACCAATAAGGAAGATATAAGGATTTTCATTAGAAACCCTGACCCGTGGATCCTACAATCCATAAACCAACGGCCGAGAAACGAAAACCTATTCTCTTCCTACCCAGCTCGAAACCATCCATTGTGTCAATCCTGGTTTAGCCAACATTTTCCCTTAATCCAGGACTGACCATATACTTCCTTGAGCAAACCATGTCGTTCCTTGCACCCTAGTCTCACAGTTCTCTAGGAAATCCTACCCCTAGATCCCACACCCTGAGATTCTCCGAACCACTTTCATGAAGATTCGCATAGGAATAACCAAACCTCCGCTTATTCCTCAAAGCAAACCAATTCTTGATAAAACCAGACCACCAATCATCTTTACCAAGTCCTCAATAGCCTTCCCTAGAATTCAAGCTTCTCTCACCCGAGAACAAGCTAAATCCACTCCCTCACAAAAATGCCGACGCACCAAGCACGTCGACGATTCTTCCCAACCGAACCACACCATACAATTTCCCCGAGAAATCTCCATCCATTTCTCCCCCACACCGACAATACTAGAGAAGTCCGTACATTTCTCTCTCTCTAGTAAACATTTAATACCCGACCCATCACCCCCCTAGACGAGTCAACCAACCACAATCCTTGACTCGGTCCATTCTCCAAAACTAAAAAGAAACCCCAACATCGCTTCCAACACACACTCCCTTCCAAAATATTTCAAGAAACCTATCGTCATCCACTTTCTTTTCCACAGCACATTCACAATCCAACCAGTGCTATACAGAAATACCCCCGGCTACCATAGAAGTTCGAAACCCCTCCTTGACAGGAAATTATTCTATTTCCTAACAGATCATTGAGGCATGCAAGGCTCCTCTAAGCCTGCCCCTCGATCGTCATCCATCCACGACAACCTCACCACCATCCCAGAAATATCCCCATCCCAACTCGATAACCATAGTCATTCACCCATCTATTCTCTGCCGTTAGAAATAAACAACCCCAGTTCTCATAATCACTGAGGCATGCAAGTTTCTTTAAAACAAATGCTCCTCAGTCGCATTCCTTTCCCTCCATAACCAAGAACCCCCTAACTCTCCCCTTCACCCTTTCCGGCAGCCGTTACCATCCAACCGTCTTCTCTTAGTCACCTTAGCCAAGGTCATGGCCCGAATAAACCAATACACTCTTGAGATTAGCCATGACCGTCGCAACGCTCCGGAAAGAGAAAAATTTTCGGATGCCCAGTAGAACCCTCCTGTCATATCCTATCCAAGGAATGATTAAACCATGTTCATTCCCTTGGAGCAGCCATTCCCATCCAATACCCCAGAAACAACCCCGCAGCCTTAGCAACTTCCCTAAGGAATCCAAGATATTCCGCTTCGGATAAAGGAAACATAGGGAAAGGACCTTAGTGGAATAATTGGGTGATTTGACAGAAGAATCACCACACAAAAATTTGGAAATCAAATTCCACTAAGAATGGTTAGCGAACCCGCCAACCCAAGGTTCAGAACCACTTGTCCATTCTAAGAGGAGACACTTCTCAATCCAGAAGAATCACCATACCAAAATTTTCTGGTGAGAAGTGATCACCCAAGTTTCTTACCGTAGATTCCTTTCTTCCCCGTCTGGTAACCCCGAAACAATTACCAGATCCCCTACCACCCTAGCTATGGCCAAAACCTTCCCCGAGCCTAACCACCCTAGGTGCAGCAAGGTTATCAAGAAGAAAGCTACGACAGAAATAGTTCTAATAATCAAGAATAGGACAAAGAAGAGACGACATTCACAGTCGGAAAAATTTGGTACCTCAGCAGTTACACCTGCTTCAAATAGAAACCCCGAATCAGAATTGACACTCCCAGAGACGGACAAAGAAAACCCAGATAAAGACAATCCCGGTAATGAAGAATAGGACACTTAAAGAGGTAGTAAGGCCAAGTATGAATACGTCCAAGTAAAGAGAAACTTGGATAGGAAGTTTGGACAGAGACCCTGAGAAGATATGGAAATCCGAGGTTTACATTTCAAAAAGCGATTTGAGAAATCCACTCGGAAGGAAAATCTCGGATTAAAAATCAAGGAAATCCTGAGTTGAATCCTTTTAAGTGGGGTAGTAACCCAAACAAAGGAAGAGGTACTTGACCTCAAGAACTTGAGGATTAAAACAACTCAGGAAAAGTATTTCATCGAGTCACCCCAGGTCCGGCAGAAATTAGTTGGATACATTCGGGAGTAATGGAAGTAAGCGTCAACAATCATACTCCCACACCTGGGAATGAGAAATAAGTGGTTATAAAGAGAAAGAATCTCTGAAATTAAAAGGGAGAAGAAATTCCTTTTAATAAATATTGGAAATTCTTATGGACACCGTAAATTAGGAGAATGCTAGGAGAAAACCCTAGTCTTTCTTTCTATCCCTAAATCTCGGGACGAGACTTCTTTAAGTGGGGTAGCCCTGTGACACCCCGTCCTTTTAAAAAGCATTTAAAGTACATTTTAAATATTTCACTTAATTAAATATAGTTCCCTTAATCCTCTCCTAATATTCAAAATATATTTTCTAAACAAAGTCATGCATTTAATCTTGACATGTGTGTTGCATTTGAGTGCTTTAGAACTCTCTCTAAATCTCTCAACTCCGAAGGATAGAAATTCCTCCAAGTCTCCCTTTCTTTCCAATATTTAGGTTTAATATTCAAATCTAATTTGAATATTAGTTTCCGATATCAAATCTCCCCAAAATTATTCCAAAATTATCTCCTTCAAGCCCATCCCAAAGTCTCATTTGAATCCAAATTTACATTCAAATTCGAACCTCAAATCCTTTCCAAATAATTAGAAAACCTTCTATGGCCCGCAACCCTTCCTTCCAGCCCAACTCTTAAAGTCCGAATTCCCTCCTCGAATTCCCCTCCTCACAGCCGCCCCCTTCCCTCCTCTCGGGCCGGCCAACGGCCCAGCGCTCCCCTCCTCTTCCCTTCGGCCCGCGTGCCTCCCGCAGTCCAGCCGGCCGCGGCCCACCTCCACTCTCCCGCCGGCCCAGCCTTCCACCGCACGCCGCCGGCCCAGCTCGCCCCCTTTCCTCCCACGGCCCGCCAGCGCAGCGTGTTCCCGCGGCCCAGCTACCCCGCACGACCAGCGGCCGTCCGCCCGCAGCCCACCTCCCTGGCCCACGCACCGCGCCCTCCTCCGCCTGCAGCCCAGCGCGCGCTCGGCCCGGCTCCCCCGCGCGCCTCACGGTCCAGCGCGGCGCGCGGCCCACCCACGCGGCCTTCTTCCCGGTCTACCCTAGCACGCAGCGCCGCCGCCTCCAGAAGCGCCGCCGCCGCCGTTGTTGCCGTCGCCGGTGCTCCAGCGCCCAGATCCTCGCCGGAGCTCGCCGCAGAGACCCTACTCCCCCTGCTCTTTCCATTATTCATCTTCTTTTCTTCCCTCCACAGCCACTCAACGTCGCCCCATTGCCGCCGGCCGCCACACCGCCATGCGCGCCGCCCAACCTCCGCTCCAGCGCACAGCTCGCCACGGGGCACGGCGATGACGCCCAGCACGCCGCGCAGGAGGGCACGGGCGCGCTGCCTGGTGCAGCGCGAGCTCCCCCGCCGCCCTGCGCCCAGCGCTCGGCCACCGGCCCCGACGTCATCTCCCTTCACTGTTTTCCTGGTGCGCATGACCAGCATTCAAGGCTGGCCGCCTCGTTTCCACGTGCCACGCAGCGCCACGCCATCCTGCCCCAAAGCCGCGCCGCAAGCCTCCTCCGCTCGCTTGCCCCCAGCTCGCCAGCGCCGCTCGCTTCTGCTGCGTGCTGCTCGACCTCCCCGCTCGCTCCTCCTGCTGCCACGCCACCCCAGCCGCTCGCGTGAAACTCACGCCAAGCCGGCACCCCTGCCCCCTGCTCGAGCCTATAAAAACCCCAGACCTCCCCCTCCATTCCGTTCATGCAGCACACACGAAGAGGCCCAGCTCTCACATACGCACGAGAGCTGGAAAGGCCTCCACGAGCACGAGAG
The DNA here is from genome assembly GCA_015476505.1 of Urochloa ruziziensis. Lineage (NCBI taxonomy): Eukaryota > Viridiplantae > Streptophyta > Magnoliopsida > Poales > Poaceae > Urochloa > Urochloa ruziziensis. The sequence goes on from WEIB01000286.1 coordinate 44,950, forward strand.
TTTAGCTCTCTGTACACTGCGGAAGCGCTGCCCACGTACACATAGGAAAGGTGCGCCACCTGCTGCTCTGCTCTGTTTTCGGGTGCGCTCAGAACAGTCTAACCAGCGGCGTAGCTTTAGCCATTTCGCCCTAGCATTGTGGACGATGCCAGTTCGGCTGGCCGCACAATGCCCGACCCCCGCCGCTAAACCCCATCGCATCTCGCCGTTTCGCAACCACTAGCCGAGATGCTGCCCGGTTCTCAAGTTTCCAGTCCAGTCCACCCTAACCGAGATGCTGTCCGATCCAACTTTCCCGCTCAGCCCACCCTAGCCGTTGTAATGCCCAACCGAACCCCTGATCCTAGCCCACCTAGCAGTTATGCTGCCCAAGTCCAAACCCCGGATATTCCCCGGTACAGCCGTTATGCCGCCCAACCAAAAACTCCGGTTACTAAACCCTAGCCCGGCATAGCCGTTATGCCGCCCAACCAAAAACCCCGGCCGCTAAACCCTAGCTCCATATAGCAGTTATGCCACCCAACCGCAAACTCCGGCTACTAAACCTTAGCCCCATATAGCCGTTGTGCCACCCAAATAAAACCCCGCAGTTATACTGCCCGACCAAAATCCCAGATACTAGCAAACCCCAGCCGGCATGCCGCCCATAATATTCCCGGAAAATTATATTAATAATTTTCCGGAATATTAATAGAAATTCAATCAACATCCCTTAATTATTTAGAAATCTATTTCTAAATAATTAATATAATTCTTCGGGAATTATTTAGATATCCAATAATTCCCAGAATAATTACCCCTAGCCCTTTCTCCCACACCTAGAAGCCACCTCGCCACCTAAACCCCTCCTAAGCCCCATCATCCTACCCATTAATTATTATTAAATAATTAATGGATAATCCGTCGGACAACCATCTTGATCCCTAGGTAAGCCCCGAAATATCCATCTCCCCTTTCTCTTTCTAATCTATAGGCATTGATTGATATATTGATGTTATTTTATGTGTTTTATTGCTCGATAGCCTGACCGGGCCCGACGAGATGCCGAAGCTCCAGAAGGCCCGAAGCCCGCCCGGTCAACATACAGTTCACGCCCGCGTCGGAACGTCTAAGGACCGACAATGAAGGCAAGTCTCACCAATAATATCACCCAAATAATTAAAGTTTACTATTTCTGCAGCTTAAGCTATAAGGAGGCTTCACGTGGGTGGAAGCCTGGCTTCGCGATATAGATGCTTTAAGATTGGGAGTGGAAGGATGGCCTCGCTAGGAGGATCCTAAGAGCCGCTCTGATCTCAGCTAAGGACCGGTTCATGGGAGAGTCTTTCTAGTGCCCAGTACAACCCCGCATGCCAAAAAGGCACAGCCTACGGGAGTGCCTATTTATGTGAGGCCTTGATTCACACCCCACCAACGGAACTTAGTAACCCAGCACAAGGAGCCATATGATTGGTGCAGAGTGCCGACCGACGAACTGGGTAGCGCCTGGTGCCGAGTCGGGCACGCACCAAGTCGGGAACGGGTATGCTGGAGACAGCCCCAGGCAGAGGACTGGGACTGGGCGGCACGGGTCGACTAGGATACAGGGTCAGAGACCCTGAGGGCCGAGGGCCCTAATTAATGAGCTCATAGACCTGGGTCGACATCCGCGAGGCGGATGATTAGTGGCCCCTGCTTAGCCCCTAGTATTACCTGTGGCTGGACCTAGGGAATGCTGACCAGCGATGGTCACCGGTGGGTACGAGTCTCGTAGGGCAGTACCTGCCTTGACGAAGGTAGGAACTGACCGAATGCGGGGTAGATAAGTACGACCACTGCAGAGTGTAGAATCTATCTTGATAGCCGTGACTCCGGAATGAGTCCACTTAGTCAAAGCCCCCACTGATTAGATTTCCTTTACTGCATGGAGAACCCGGACGGCAGGAGTGCCGATGACTGGGTTCTAGGGTAATGTCAGGACTGGCAGGGAGGAAATGCCCCTCCAGGCCCAACATTTATATTCTTTTAATTTAATTTATTATATTATTGAATTTGTGAGATTTGCTGAGTATTCAACTCTGAATACTCACTCTTGCTTTCATTGTCATACAGGTTAGAACTTCAGGGCTATGAGGTGCTACAGCTCATTCCAACTGAGGAATGAGTGCCCGCCCGCGCTCCGCTAGTTAAAACGGTATATAGTTATTTTAACTTATACGGCATTTACCGCTTCTGACACTAATCTGTGTCGAAATCCGTATCAGCGTACTGATCCAGGGACTGATACGGGTGATCGAGGGACGTCCTGGCCAAGGGGTCCGCACACTTAGCTTGTTTGTTGTCATTTGCCGATGAAGCGGACTAGTCAGAGTTGATTCCGACTAGTTTGAGTTCATCACGAGCACATTGGCAACACGGCAGTACCGCGGCACAAGCTGAAGTCGAGCTGGCAATGCGTTGATATAACGGCCGCCGGGTCTTGCTTGCTTGTAACACAGGTGCACATAGATATGCATACGTGATCCCTGTTTGAGTTTCCTTTGGCTTGATAACTTGCAACGGGTTGAGGTGGCCACCATATTGGTGAATTCCATTGATCATGATGCGCCCGAAGAGTCATCCAAACCACTCTTGCAGTGTATTCAGGAAGCCCCCGGCAAGTTGTACTCATTTTGCAAGTTATACTTCAAAGCACTTGATAACTGGTACTTGAAGACCACTACTCATACTGTGGAGTAGACTCTAGAGTACTTTCAAATAAGTACTTAGAGATTTTAAAATCACTATTCATATTGTGGAGTAGACTCTAGAGTACCTTCAAATAAGTACTCAGGGATTTGATATTACTACTCGTCTTGTGGAGTAGACTCTGGAGTACTTTCAAATAAGTACTCAGAGATTTGAATTTACTACTCGTCTTGTGGAGTAGACTCTGTAGTACTTTCAAATAAGTACTCAGAGATTTGAAATTACCACTTATGGGTAGTTGCTTTATAAGGCTAGCTGGCCTCTACAGGTGTTCAACCTGGTCTTAGTTAAATCTAAGTACTCAGGGATCCTGGAAAGTAGTTATATGAGCAACTCTTTGGATTTTGACCGATGTATACTTTGTTGAATCAACAAGTATCAAAAGGAACTCCGGAAGTATTAGAAGCTAGGGTAGTCTTATAAGACAACCAAGGCATGAATGAAGCCGAGATATCGCGGATCAAATGTTGAGAATACTGCACTTTATTGATGAAATCTTCAAAGTATTGTAACTCAGACAAAGATCCTAAGCATAGAACTTGTGTAGATGCTCGATGTTCCATGAATCTTTCTCTTCGACTCCTTCACTGTTCTTCAATCGATACGACCCGGGTCCAGTCACCTTGTGTATGATAAAAGGTCCTTCCCAGCGGGACATAAGCTTGTGCATACCCGTGGTCTTCTGTATCCTTCGCAATACTAAGTCACCGATGTTGAACGAACGCTCTTGGACGTTTCTGTCATGATAGCGCCGAACCCCTTGGAGATATCGAGTGGAATTTAACAAAGCTCCACAGCGTTCCTCCTCGATCAAGTCAAGCTCCAGTCGTCTTGTGTCTTCAGCAACTCCTTTGTCGTATTGCTCTATTCTTGAGGATTTGTAGATCAGGTCTACTGGCAGGATAGCCTCAGATCCATACACCAGAAAATGTGGCGAGTGGCCGGTTGGCTTGCAAGGCTGAGTTCGAAGCCCCAGACTACTTGTGGCAACTCGTAGATCCACTTGCCGCCATATTTCTTGTCGTGCTTGTACAGTCGCTTCTTCAAGCCATCCAGGATCAAACCATTGGCTCTCTCGACTTGTCCATTGGCCTTGGGGTGAGCTACTGATGCGTGAATTACCTCAATGCCGTTCCTCTCACAGTGGTCCTTGAACTCGTGGCTGTTGAAATTGAAACCCAAATCTGTAATGATACGATGAGAACAGCCATACCTGGTCATCAGATCACTAATGAACCCCTTGGCCTTAGCCGCAGATATGTCTGTGACTGGTTTGACTTCTATCCACTTGGTAAACTTGTCGATCGCAACTAGCACATGTGTGAAGTTTCCTGGAGCAGTCGTAAGCTTGCCAATCATGTCGAGCCCCTAGCATGCGAACGGCCAAGAGGGAGGAATAGCAATAAGCTTGTGAGCAGGCACGTGTTGCTGCCTGGCGAAGAATTGGCACCCGGGGCACTTGCGGACAATCACTTCCGCGTCTTGCAGAGCCGTGGGCCAATAATAAGCTGCTCTGAATGCCTTGCCCACCATTGTTTGTGATCCTGCGTGATTCCCGCACGCGCCTTCATGAATTTCTTCCAAGATACCCTTGCCTGTTGCTCTCGGGACACACTTCATGGCAATATCAGTGTAGAGTCCTCTCCTGTAGAGCTGATCGCCGATGAGTAGATAATTCTTCGATCTCCGGACGACTTGTTCAGCTTCAGTCTTGTTCAAAGGCAAGGTCTTGTTCTTGATGTACTCGATAAACGAGACACGCCAGTCTTCTTTGATTGTCCAGACCTCTCTATCTGGTCCGTGGTCGTCATTGTGTGACGGTGTAGATTTCTCGAAGTCGATGGTTCTTTTATGGAGCTCCTGGACGAAGACTCCTGCTGGAACTTCTGCACGAGTGGATCCGAGCTTGGAGAGCACGTCAGCAGCGACGTTGTCATCACGGACCACCCAATGGTACTCGAGCCCTGCGAATTTGTTCTCTAGCTTGCGCACAGCTTCGCAGTAAGCATCCATATTCTCCTTCTGGCGGTCCCAATCCTTGTTGCAATGGTTGATGACGACAAAGGAGTCGCTGTATACCATCAGCCTCTTGATTCCCATAGAAATTGCGAGTCGTAGACCATGTAGCAAGGCCTCGTACTCAGCCTCATTGTTGGACACCTTCCAGAAGATTTGCAGAACATATTTGAGTTGATCGCCCTTGGGCGAGATAAAAAGTACTCCCGCGTCGGCGCCTTCGAGTTTCAGGGAGCCATCGAAGTACATGATCCAGTGCTCTGGTCTGTCGACGGGGATATCCACTTGATTCTCGCGCCACTCTGCCATGAAGTCTGTGAAGGACCGAATCGGCGACCAGAGAGGGGGGGGAGTGAATGGGAGCCGATAAAAATTCTTTCCAACCAATCCGGCTATTCTCCCAAATCAACTCCAACGCCTCCGAAAGCGATCTTGCCAAGATCACGTAGCCACTGTCAAGCTACTGACCCTAGGAGCAAGAAACACGCAGCGGAACTCGAATCGATCGAAACGAACACAAAACGAACCGAAACGAGGCAAAACCTTCTCTACCCATCTAGGGGCGGTTTAACCTCCCTAGGGGCGGTTTAACCGCCTAGGGGGGCGGTTTAACCTCCTGGGGGCGGTCAAACTGGGAGCTCTCGGGAAAAAGTCAACTCGTGAGTCGATCTCCCAAACGGCTTGAGCTCTTGAGACGAAACTTTGGGGAGATGATATACACCTTCAGTGGAGTATATTCCCCAAAAATCTCGGCCTCAAACACACTAGAACTCCCGGAATCTCAGATCTCGTGAAGAACACTTCCAACCCGAGTTCATCCAAAAATCCCCAAATCCGAAGCGATTCTTTGCGTTTTGAGGGGGCAAATCACCAGGAAAAGAGTGTCCACGACCTCATGTGTGAATCCCCCAAACAAACACGCAAGGAAACGACCTCAAACACAAGGAATCGAAAATCTCCCAAAGGGGCCAAAAAGAGCCACGGGATGAACAACGAAATCACACAAAGAGGGATACAAGAAAGCCAAATCTTCCATACATCACGAGGTCAACTTCTTTACAAAGAGGCTAGCTATCCTCCCTTCATCCAACCCTCTCAAAGATTTCTCCGGTGAAGCACTTGGCTAGCCTATGGAAAACTAGAAAGAAAAACTAAAGGAAAATAGTTCAAGTGCAAGGGAAATAAAACTAGACTACTTAGATAACAGCCACCAGCCCCTAGGGGGTCTATTATATAGTCCAAGTGGTGCTGCTCGAAAGACTAAACTACCCCTAAGTGATACATACCCCTCAGGGGCAAATTTGACATTTTCCGCGAAGATTTTTCCGGCTGGGACACCTTCCACTGCAAGCTAGCTTCCCTCCGACGCAAGCCTTGCAGTCACGCCGCGTGTCCTCCGGATCGAAGCTCCTCGACGCCGATTTTGGACCGGCCCAGGGGGAGGCGGTTAAACCGCCCCTGGGGGGCGGTTAAACCGCCCCTGGCAGCCACTCTGGCCCAGCCGCCAAAATTCGCCTCGTCGAGTCCTCGGTCCTTGGTTTTGAGGCCCAAACCAAGGGAAACCGTCCACCGATGATTTTGTGGCCAAATCACCAAACCCCGCGCGCAAACTTCGGTTGTTAGCCGCCACCTTGCGCCGGCTTCTCGTCCGCGTACGAGCTTCGGTTGTGAGCCGCTACCTCGCACCGGAACCACGTCCCCTTGCTCGTTCTTGCCAGCATGTGAACCGCACTTGATCCACCGGCCATCGGGTCCCTCGAACCAAGCCTACTTGTCTCTCCGCTCCTCGGAGGCCGCCATGGCTAAGACCTTTCGCGCCTTTTCTTCACCTGCACCAATGCAACCAAGCCGCATTCTACACCTGCAATACTTGAGCCAAGGGAAACGTCAATCCACACCACGTTGTCAATCACTCATCACACCAGGAAGCGACCATCCACCGGTCCTCGGACACACTGGGTCCTCAGTCTGCCAGCACCTGCAACTTGATGGCCTTCTTGGATTTGAACTCGATGCTGAGGGCGCCAAGCTCGACGACCCACTTTGGAATTCGCCCGGTCGCGTCCGGGTTATGTAAGATATCGCCCAAGCCAAACTCTGTCACCACCGTGATGGTGTACGTGTCGAAGTAGTGGCGCAGCTTCCTGGATGTGATGAGTATTGCGTAGAGTAGTTTTTGCACCGCCGGGTATCGAACTTTGGACTCCGTGAGTACTTCACTGACGAAGTAAACCGGCCTCTGCACAGGATATGCAAGATTGTCCTCGGCGCGCTCGACCACCAATACAGTACTCACCACATGAGTCATTGCTGCAATGTAAAGCAGCAATTCCTTGTCGTCGTCCTGCGGAGCAGTCAGGATTGGCGGTTTTTGAAGATGTTGTTGGAGATCAGCCAATGCTGCTGCCGCTTCTTCGTTCCATTAGAACTTGTCGCCTTTCTTGAGTAGCTTGAAGAAGGGGAGGCCCCTCTCTCCAAGTCACGAGATAAATCGGTGCAGCGCCGCCATGCACCCAGTGAGCTTCTGGATGTCTTTGATGGTCTTTGGAGCTTCCAATGCCGTGATGGCATTGATCTTCTCGGGGTTGGCCTCGATGCCGCGATGACTGATGATGAACCCGAGAAGTTTTCCAGAGGGTACTCCAAAGACGCTGTGGGGGATATAGTACCTGGGTACCTCACGAGCAAGCCTGGCAGCCCACCAGAAGGGGGCGGCCCACCTCATCGTTCTGGACCTGAAGACGTGCGGGACAAGTCGGCGCACGGAGGAAGGATCTAGAAGGAGAAATCCTAGTTGGAATAGGAATTATTGTAAAGAAGGAAAGGATTCTTAGAGATAGGATCGGATACAAACCGACTTGTAACCCTGCCCCCCGATATATAAGGCGAGCAGGGACCCCCTCAAAAAAACATCTCATAGCTAGACACCACAACGAATCACAACTCGACACATCTGAACACATCTCAACAAGCAATACAATACCCCAAACAGGACGTAGGGTATTACGTCGAGTCGACGGCCCGAACCTGTCTAAACCCTTGTGTCTGTCCATCCTAACCATCTTGCTTCCGATCTTTGCGATCTTCCCTACATTACAAATCACTTCCGTGGGCTACCCCGTGGAAGACTGACGGAGATAATATCACCGACAGTGGCGCGCCAGGTAGGGGATATCGCCGAGATCAATCTGGTAAGCTCGATGGATCGCGTCAAGATCTTGGACAGCTGCAACCTCCCGGACGTCGACGAAGTCGAGATCCAGTTCGGGGACGTCATCACCACCACCGCCCTGGATACCCAGGCAGCGGATGCAACGGACGCCACGGAGGTCTCCTCTCTGGCGCCGACTTCGGCCATCACGGCCCAATCCGGTCCAATCGCCTCTGATCGTGCCGGATCTACCCCACTGAGTCCTTCGCAGAACGCGAGGCCAGACCAGTCGGGAACAGATCTACAATCACTCGGTTCCGATCCGACTCCTGAGAGTCGCGTCGCCGAATCGTCGCAGAGCGTAAACGCTCAACCCACACGCGTCCAGAGCCCTGAGGTCATTGCTGTTCAGACCCCTGGCTTTTGCGCGCTTGCTCGGAAGCAAAAGATGAAGGACATCGTCCAGTCGGATGATTACTTCTCTGGGAACGACTCCTACGGCCTAGATCTACTGGGACCCTCAATCCTAGACGATCTGCCGGAAGGATACACGGTGTCCGATGCCTCTACAGAGCCGGAACTACTAGGATCACTCGGAGAATTGACTCCGAGTAGTTTGGAGCGTTACACGCCCACATCCGACTTCTCCGAGTCCGAGGAAGACTACCTCGCGCAAGAAGGAGTCGGATCATATTGTTACATGGTGGCGCCAGCAACGCCGACCAATCCTGTCTCAGAAGATGAGGTCACTCCTGCTGAGGAGACGACCGAAGCCAGGAACCAGCGTCGAGGACGCAATGCCAGTCGGGCAACTCGCAGAGCCGCACGACCACACGGAGCCGCCGCGTCAGGATCTGGTACCGCTCGAATCCAGGAGCCTCGCTCTGAAGATCACCGTCGCCAACGGGATCAACACGAGCGGAGGAGCGCCCGGAACTTGATGCGCGACGGCACGTTCGAGTTCAACGGACACGAAGTCTACGAGACACCAGTCCAGAACCTCGTTACTATCAACGAGGAAATCAATCGGCTACCGCCTAACACTCCGGGCCTGGAAAAGGTAAGGGCTCTCGTGCAGGCCGCCTCCGTCCAGGTTCACCAGATGCAAGGCAGAACGACCACCGACGCTCCTGAACCCGGTTCATCTCGACACCGGGCCGGCGGCGGATCGGGTCGTGATGAAGACCTTCGCACCACGATCAACAGAGATCGAGATGCAAGGGATATCATCACCAATAGCACTGAAGAGCGCCATCGCGAAGAACTCCGACGGCGCCAAGAGTATGATCGGGATCATGGAAATCCCCGTCATAACCCCAACAGAAGCGGTTACTCGACAGAGTCAGACTACTCTGACCTCTCCGGTAGCCCAAGGCGCGGCAACAATGGTGGTCGACAACGAATGCTTCCGCCACCCAGGCGGCCGACTCCACCAAGAAATCGGACTCCACCGCGCAGCAGAACCTACCGACAGGACCGAACTCCACCCAGGGCTCGGAACTATCGGAGGACCCGTTCCCCACCTAGGGACCGGGATCGCAGGAGGGACAGCACACCCCCAAGAGCGGTTGACGGATCGGGTCCGAGTGATTCCCGCCCTAGAGGTCGGATCGGCGGATTCCAGTCGTTCACCGAGCGCTTGAGAAGCGTGACATGGCCCAGAGGCTTCAAGCTGTCGGACATCGACAAGTACGACGGGAAATCTGATCCATCTCAATGGCTTCAGATCTACTACACCGCCGTACAAGCGGCTGGCGGCGACGAGGACGTGATGGCGAACTACCTTCCCATCATGCTCACCAAGGACTGCCGCAACTGGCTGGCAGGGCTCCCGCAGGACGCCATCGACAACTGGGATCAGCTTACCGCACTCTTCGTCGGTAACTATCTCGGTACCTGGGAAAGGCCCGGGAGCAAGCGGCTCCTCGGTCAGATCAGGCAGCGCAAGAACGAGACTCTGCACGACTTCGTCCGCAGGTTCTCGGAAAAGCGCAACTCCATCACGGACGTCACGGATCAGGAGGTGATGTCAGCTTTCCAGCGTGGCATCTCCGACGGAAGATTGATCCATAAGTGGACTCGGAAGCCACCCGCGACTGTCAATGACATGTTCCGGGTCGCTAGCACGTGGGCGGACGCCGAGATCGCGGAAAGAGAACAACTCAGCGAGATTAGAAGCCGCTGGGAAGAAGAGAACAAGACGACTCGCAAACGCGACCGCCGCGACGACGAAGAACGACATGACGATCATCGGCGCAATGACAGCCAGCCTCGCAAGAAGAAGAGCGAGGGAGACATGGTCGCCGCCCTGGACCGGTCCAGAGGCCGGGTAACTCCAGAGGACTTCCAGCGCATGCTCGATGAGCAATGCCCATACCACAAGCACAAGCACTCGGCTCGAGAGTGCTATGGCTCAAGCGAGCCTTCACCAGGGGCGATAGAGGCCTCCCATACAGAAAGAGGAACGATGGTTCCCCGCGAGACGACAGGCGAAACGACGAGCCTGATAATGACTTTCAG
>WEIB01000287.1:0-59026 GCA_015476505.1 Urochloa ruziziensis
GCACAGAGACGATCCATAAAAGTGAAGCAGCCCGCGGAGGAAAGAATGCGCGGGCACGCCAAAGCCACGAGAAAGAAGATTCGAACACCCACCAAATCAGAAGAGTTTGGGTGGGGAAAGACTCACCGGCGGCGCGCGCCACTCGGCGGTTTGCTGCTCTGGGGAGGATCCGTCGATGACGTGTTGCTCGAGCGCCTGGTGGTGGTGATGGACTCCCTCCACTCGGCGCGCGATCCACGGCGACCTCGGCGGTGGCCTTGGCCTTGGACGACCGGGCTCTTGCGGCGACCTCTCCTTCCCGCTTCGGCCTCCTTCCTCTTGGGCGCCATGGCGACGAGCGGGGCTGAAGAGCGAGGGGAAAGCTGCGGGAGCGGATCTAGGGTTTGTTCTTGTTGCGAGGAGGAGGAACTGGAGCGGCGGGGAGGCAAATGGCAAGTAAAGGAATAAGAATTCGGCGGGGATGGCTTATAAAGGAATGAACCGTTCCTCCCGCGCGCGGCGCGATGCGTGTCTCGGGAACTCAACCGACGCAGGCACGTCCCGTCGCTTTGAATTCAAGATGCGGTAAGGAGTCGCGATATCTCGCGATATTTCGCTTTCCGTAAAACAACCGTTAGGGACGCAACGGACTTTGTGGAGTAGTGGGCCTAAATGGGCTGAAATATAGCACGACCTTTCGGTTCTGTTACGCTAACAAATTTGTGGGTTCCTGAGCTAGTGCTCAGGGGCAGAAACCACTCGGTCGTGAGGCTAAAATTAGTCGACGGCCAGACTTGATTTTGCAATTAATATTGCATCCTTGCAATTGATTTTTACGTAAGGCATGCGATACTATCGCTATATTCGCTCAGGAATTTGAGTCAAATGCTGACAAGTATAAATCTTGTGAGAAGATGGCTTACCATATGGTCAAGCTGAGTCGTGGGACACGACTCGGAAGTCATGCCGAGTTCAAAGAACTTGAGGACAAAATCCTTATAAAGGGGAAATAAAAAAGCCCCTGAAGGAAAAGATTATTTAAAATCCATGTCCAGAGGCACGGGGGCTGAAAAAAATCAGTCGGAATTCATGGCTTTCAGAGTCTTGACACGATCATGCTGAGTCGTAACAAGACTCGGGGGCTACACCCAATGGGTGCACCTGGAGGTGCACACCATTGATGGATTAAGTTCAAATAGAGATTCATAATATTTATTTTGACCCTCGACCAGAATATTCTATCCTGCTCAAGGCTCGGGGGCTACACCCAATGGGTGCACCTGGAGGTGCACACCATTGAAGATCAAGATACAGATGGATAAAAGTTGAAGACCTTTGGCCAATTTCATATAAAATTGCCCAAAGCCCGGGGGCTAAGTGTATTCACTTCGCTGTCGCGTCGTGAAGAAGAGCACTCCTTCCCCTCACTATGGCTATAATTGAAGAATTGTTTTAGGAACGTCTGAGCATGCACTCGGATCTTTTTCGAATCCACTCGGATCTTTTTCGAAACCACTCGGAAGAGGCCCTGGACAACTTGGGAGCACTCGGATCGTGCAAAAAGAGACAGATTAATTACAGCCATCGATCGGTCAAGAAGTGCTCGGGGGCTACTGTGGGGGATATAGTACCCGGGTACCTCACGAGCAAGCTTGGCAGCCCACCAAAAGGGGGCGGCCCAACCTATCGTTCTGGACCTGAAGACGTGCGGGACAAGTCTGCGCACGGAGGAAGGATCTGGAAGGAAAAAGTCCTAGTTGGAATAGGAATTATTGTAAAAAAGGAAAGGATTCTTAGAGATAGGATCGGATACAAACCGACTTGTAACCCTGCCCCCGATATGTAAGGCGGGCAGGGACCCCCTCAAAAACAACCAACCACAACTCAAGCCAACTCGAATCATCAGACAACAACCCAACACGCAATACAACACCCCAAAACAGGACGTAGGGTATTACGTCGAGTTGACGGCCCGAACCTGTATAAACCCCTGTGTCTGTCCATCCTAACCATCATGCTTCCGATCTTTGCGATCTTCCCTGCATTACAAATCACTTCCGTGGGCTACCCCGTGGAAGACTGCCGGAGATAATATCACCGACAGTGGCGCGCCAGGTAGGGGCAGATCGCAAAGATAGTCTTCAGCCAGTCGTCGGCTTCAAGGGGTTCATCAGTACTATCAAAGGTGGGTGGGTTAGTTCGGATGAATTATATAATCTTGCGAGGTTGTCCTAATTCATTCCCTGGACGAGGATTTTGGGTCTGACCCATGCCTTGAACAATGGTCTCCATTAGGCGGGTTTGGTTGGCCATAACCGCCACTAAATCAACCATCAGTGGGGGTGGTGGATCTTGAGCTTCATGTTGTCCTTCAGTGTCTCCTTCTTCATCTGCCGAGATGTCCATGGCATCTTCGTGGAGTTCTTCTTGAGAATCGGCGGAAGGGTCTCGCTTCTTCCGGACGCGTGCCCTGCCATGCACGCTTTCCTCCTCAGATTGGCCTTGGCTTTGTTGGCACTCGGAGCTTCTGGCTTGTCGGCTCCGCCGTTCTTGTATCCTAACCGACCTCTTGGGCTTCATCTGCATGTTAATTTCCATATCAAGAAGGACGGTTTATAAACAAGAGAGGGGTGAGATTATTTAATCTAACTTTCCTAAAAAAAGGTGAGTTTAAGGAAAATGCTTTATGCCATGCGCAACCATATGTACTTTTATTTATTTTCAGGAGGGGAACTCAAGTCCCATGCACGTAATACATCATACGCGACTAGCTATCCAAGGCTATTATATAATATAAGTATCTAATCTACAAGTGGAAGCCTCTCTTATTTCCTTTCTCCTCCTAAGTGAAGTCTTCCCAGAAGTCCTGACCTCCGGAAGTCGATGCATCCCACATGGAGCCTGCGAAAGATTCGACGGTCACTGGATTCAACCTCCAGTCATTTATAAAGTCAGTTTGCTGGAGGAGCTCCATGATCTCCATGTTCAATTCATCGATCGGTACCGGCGCAGTTGATGGTAGAGGTGATTGTATAGGGATATCTATCCCAAATCCATCTATCGTACCTATCACCTCACTTGCCATGTCTGAGGTTTCGCCACATTCTTCTTGAGCAAACGTTATGCCGCCATTCTTTTCCTTTGCATCTCCTTCCCCCATGGGTTCCTTACCCTTCCTGCTCTGAGTTAGCCTTTCCTCTTCAGAATGAGTTTCCATGGGTATCGGATGACTCGTAGCTTCGGCTTCGAGTTCCGGTTGTTCAGTAATAGGAGGGAGAGGAGTAGTTTTAGCAATCTCCGTGTCTGCCTTAGCCCGTGGTTTTGTAGTCTTCGGGGTCTTGGGTGGGTTCTTTCCTCTTGCCTTAGTTATTTTCCGTAATTCCCAGCTTAAATCATCTTTAGCCCCCTCTACCAATTGCTCAGCCATTAACGCCCTTTTCTCTGTTGCTTCAACGTAGTCCACCAACTCAGTCATACGATCCTTAGTCACGAGGAGGCGATCTTCCAATATCTCACGAGGAGGCGATCTTCCAACATTGTATGCTTAGGTTTTCAAATAAATTTTCTAAGCTCAAGAGATAGTCCAAAGTAGTAACTAGAGTTGCCTGATCGGGGACAATGGATTCAGTGAAAAGAACCTTCATGCGATAATTCCAAGCTGTCCTAGTGGTATTCCCAATTGGAAGGTAACGAAGTGACGTGTTCACAGTGCCCGTTACTTTATCTCGGCAAATTGCCATTACCGCCTTCTTGGCTACTAACTGCAAAGTATCTGAAAATCACGAGCAAAGGTGCTGATAGTCCATACTTTTCCCGAAGATGGTCTAGGAGCTAGCCCTATAGTTACCCAGACTTCACAGGTCAGGTTTCCTTTGGCCACAAACTCTCGTCCTTTGTATCGCGGGGTGTTTGAGAAGCCTAGTTCCCTAAGGGCATTCCTCAGGAGGCACGGAAAGCCGATATTCCAGTTGCAGTCGGAGTACAACCAACCCTTCTCGTCAGTCCACGTATTTCCGCTCATATCCTATCCCAAAAGATTATGGAATTATTCAGAGGTCATTCTACTCAACTTAATAGCACAGGAAAGACTTAAAAGAGTTGCTAGCTCTATTTTTCGGGCCATCTTATAGGGCACTAAAGTCCAGCTGGCTCTGATACCACTGCTGTGGGGCACGCCCGTGAAACGGAACTCCCCAAGTACCTGCATTAGCCCTGGAAGCCCTAATGCAAGCAGTTCTTCACAAGCGGTATCGAAAACCATCATCGAATAACTTTTATTGATAATTTACATCGATGTACAGCTTAGAGTCTGTACAAGGCTACAAGCGGGCCTCAAAGCCTCCGCTTATTCAGAAAATATAAAACTACCATTACTATGTAGAGCCTCAGCATCGCGGTGGAGCACGTCACCATTCCGAGCCTTCGTCGTCTGCTCCGTCTTCGGTGAAGTCCTCTGGTATGAAGCGGAAGCAAGGGTGAGCACTCCTGACAGGGGTACTCAGCAAGTCCCAAAGGAATTTAATAGATTAATTAAGTTTTGGTCCTGGAGGGGCACAACCTCCCTACCAGTCCCAGTTAGTGAACAAAAGTACTTCAACCTGCGGTAAGGGAAATCCGCGGGTCATGTTCATTTTAGTGATCTAATCGACGGGGACTTTTACCAATTGGACTCTTGCCGGAGTCACGGCTATCCAGATAGGTTTGTCGCTCTGCAGAGGTCGTACTTTCCTGTCCCGCATTCGGTCAGCCCGTACCGTGTACTTTGGCGGTACTGCCCTACGAGATCCATTCCCACCAGCGTCTATCACTAGACAGCCACTCCCTAGCTCTGTCCACGGAAACTATTGGGGCCTAAGTAGGAGTCGCGCACGTCCACGCAGGGACCTTCCCGGGGAAAGATTCTTGATGCATCAAGAAAATATATATATCGTGGCACTCCGCCACCAGGTCCTCCCGACCCTGTCACCTGCGACTCGTACCGACCAGACCCAGCCCTCTGTCGGGGTCTGTCTCCAATAGTCCCGTTGCCCACCGTGGCCCCTTGGGACAGTTTACTAAAGCTGGCTAGTGGGGTGTGGATCAAGGCCTCACATAAATAAGCATTCCGAAGGCCATGCTTTTTTGGCATGCGGGACTGTACTAGGCAATGGAAAGATTCTCCCGCGAACCGGTCCTTAGTGGCGACCCGAAGTGGCTCTTAGGACAGAATCCCCTTCCTTGGGATCTTCCTTCCACTCCCCGGTCTAAAGTAAAGACTGTGTAATCAAGTTCCGGTTCTCCAATTTCAGTTATCCGGGCATGCTTATATAACAGAAGTAATTTCCATAATTATTAATGTAGACGGGACTTGCCTTGTCCAGCATCGGGGTCGTCCCCTGCTTCCTCTTCGTAATCCGGATCCTCGACGTTGTTCTCGGGGTCAGAGTCTGCGGTTAGTCACACGAATCAATACATCAATCAAGGGTTAACGGGCGATTTCTTTAAATGGATTTAAACCTAAAAGAGGTGACTATTCAATCTAGGGGTTGGGGGTGAGGTTTTTGGGAAAGAAAGGTATTTCTAGGCTTAAGAATTATTCTAGGATTTTTGGTGAATTTTTGGGAATTTTTGGAAAGCTCTAAGGTGGAGAATTAAATTCTTGTGTGCAATGAGCCTGGTGTACCTAGCAATTTACTAAGGGAGAGAGAGACAGACAGGCGGGGCCAGCGCGGCGCGGCCCGCGCTTGCCACTGTGCTGTGGGCCGTGGACCACGGCCCGTGGACCCGTGACCTCCGTGGGTCAGCGGTCCACGAGGACCGGGTGCAGGTGGGGGAAAGGGGATGAGGTGGCGGCCGCGGTGGCGGGCTGTGCCGCTAGCCTGTGGGCCTGCGGCCAGCGTGGCAGCCACGCGGCGCCAGCTAGGCAGAGGGGAGTGGGACGACGGCGCACGGCGGCGGGAGCAGGGGCGCTCACCGGAGTTGCGCGCCCCGGCCACGCCGGGCCATGGGGAGGGCCGAGGCTCGATGGAGAGGGAGAGAGTGGTGCGGCGGCGGGGTCAGGCACGCTCTAGCGCAGCGGCGGGGTTTGCTGCGGCGGCTAGAGCTCGCCGGAGTTTGGGCGGCGGGCGGCGCAAAAGGAAAGGCGCGGGTAGAGGGGTTTCGGGTTTTGCGGGGCGGTGGAAACGCGGCCGGCGGTGCACGGAGTGCGATGGTGTGCTTAGGCGTGGTGGCGGACGGCCAGCAACCCCCAGCGGGTCGCCGGAGTGCGGCGGCGCGCGGGGTCTGGCGGCGTAGGGCCGGCGGCGCAGGGGGAGGGGAAAAGGGAGCAGCGGCGAGGCAGCGACACTGAAGCACTTACCGGAGCACGGCGGCGGGCTCCCGACGCGGCCTCAGCCGGTCGTGCACGGCGGTGGGGCAGCCTGCGCTCGGCCGGCGCCGGCGCGTGTGTGTGGTGTGCGGGGAGTGAATGTGGGGAATGGAGCTCCAAGGGAGCGCGCCCGGGGCTATTTATAGCCCGGGGGTGAGCTCCCGGAGCTCCCCCGGCGCCCTCCGTGGCCGGACGCGTGGCGCGCCGGCACACGGGGTGGCGACGCGTGCCCCCCCCCCCCCGGCGGCGAGCTCCGCGCGGAGCTACGGGGCGTGGTCGGCGCCGCACTTGGGGTGCGGTGGAAGGCCGTGGGGGTGACACGCGTTGCGCGCGTCCCCCTAGGCTCGATCCGCGCCGGTGGAGGCAGATCGAGCGGCCGTGGCGGCGGGGATGGGCACGGCGGCGAGGGGAAGAAGAAGGGGGATGGATGGTGACGTCAGCGCGACGTCACCAGGGATGTATAACGCGCGCGCGAGAATTGTATAACTTCGGGAGAGGGAGGCGGGGCTGGTTTGGGCCGCGGGAAGGCGGGGGAGGGAAGCTGGGCCGCGGGGTGGAGCTGGGCCGGCGGCCGGTTACGGCCCAAGGTGAGGTTTTCTCTTTTTCTTTTTCTGGTTTTCCTTTTTCTTTTCTATTTTGAGTTTGAATTTGATTTTGAATTTCATTTCAAATCTAAAATGAGTTTTTGGCTAGGTCTTAGGGTTTAGAATTATTCTAAAGTTAGAACAAGCATATGCATATGGTTGGTTTCAAAATATTCTAATGCATTTCATTTTTCTAATGCATTATCCTATTAAAGTGAACCTAGTTTTGAATATTAAAAATATTTTTAATTTCCTTTTTAAATGCTCTCTAATTTTTAGGGTGTCACAAGAGGTCTGGCGGCAACCTTGGCAGGGATGTCGGAGCTCGCCGTAGCGTGTGGGCGTCGAGCTCTCCGGCGCGAGCAGCGGAGGACTCGAGGCGGCCGCTGCGGCCCTCCTCCTCGACGCTGGCTGTCGATGGCACAGATCGGGGCGGGATTCGTGCAACCCCAGCGGCTGAGCTCCGGGTAGCGGCGGCGTCCTTGCTCGTAGATCGAGGCAGCATGCTCTGATCCTTCTCTCCGGGCGGCGACGGCGGGGGGAGGCCTAGGCCTTCTCTCTCCATGCGCCGCTCCTTCCTCCTTTTTCTCTCTCCGAGCGCGCAGGTTGTAGGAGGTTAGGACGGCAGGGCCGTGCTAATGTGTCCTGAGTGTCTGGTTGAAGGTTGCATGTTGTTTACAGCCTCCCTACGAGTTGTCGTTGCATCTGGTTTGACTTGTAAAGCGGTCTGCATGTAGGTGTAGCGGCCGCTTTACAAGTCCCAGTGAGCAGCCTTAGTGGGGTTTTGGTTCCCGGACTAGTGTTTAGACTCTATCACATGGAATGTTTTAACACTAATTTGAAGTATTAAACATATACTAAGTTCAAAACTAATTGTATAGATTGAGAGTAATTTGCGAGATGAATCTATTAAGCCTAATTTGTCCATGATTTGACAATGTGGTGCTACAATAAACATGTGTTAATGATAGATTAATTAGGTTTAATAGATTCGTCTCGCGGATTAGCTATAACTTATGCGATTAGTTTTATAATTAGCTCATATTTAAGGAAAATGACCATATGCCATGTTTATGATTTTGGTAATTAATGTCAACATAATCATTTTGGACTAACATGTTTATCGAGATGAATATTTATAGATATTTTTAGGTTCCAAATGATGTGATTCGAAGCCATCCAAATTGTATTGACAATTCAAATGATGGTATGTTGTAGTCGAGACAAAATCACGCAAGAACATTAAGAGAATCCTGCTCAGAAGAGCACCAGATACTCAAGTTTATTGAGCACAGGACAATCCGGTTGTATTGGCCATGAAGCACCGCACAAGTCGGTGGTGTCGGCTCGGTTCAAAATCGGCTTTGACAATTTGAAGCAAAGAAAATAGGAGATTGATATGGTGCTAAAACAAGTAGAGCAGCGGATGGGTTGGTGGTCAGTTAGAGACAACGCCTAGTGCAACGGCTAGTTGCCCAAGAAGCTCTGGTGGTAAGCTCCTATGAGCACTGGATGGGTCGGTGGTACGTAGAAAAGCAAGTCATTGGAGCAAAGTCTAGTTCGAAGGGTTGACGCTATATATACAACCTCCACTGACCATTTTGAGGGTGATTGAGCTTGGAAAAGTCGTTGGTAGTGGTTCTACTCATTTGTAAGTGCTCATTTCACCAAAGTGCTTAGTAGAAGATCTAGACGATTAGCATTAGGCTTAGAGCTTTAGTGCTAGTTTGGGCCTTGTAGTGAATTGTTTTAGGTGTTAGCCTAGAGTTTAAGCGAGGTTTAGACACCTCTTTGTATCGGTGTTTACGCGCTCCAAGAGTTGTATCATAAGGGGCGTGGTAGTCTTGCGAGACCCTCCAACCGAGTTTGTAGAGTGGCTGTCGGCGATTGTGATAGGGAGGAGAGGCTCTAGGCATTTTGCCGAAACTCTACCAAGTGGAGGCGGCAAGGAGCTACCGGGAGAGGCTGCAATTAGCTATGTTATACTAGCTAATTGGTAGTTGCTATTTAGGTAGTTAGAAGGAGATTAGCTAGTCTCGTATGGATCTACATCAGCTCAAATTAACTACCTAGCACTTAGCTGGTGGATCCAAGCTAAGGCACCAAATCTCCAACCGACTACTCCCTCTATTCGACGTTTAAAATAAACAAATTAGTTGTTATTCTAAATATTATATAGGTGATAGTATTTAGTTATTCAACATCCTATTATTTAGATTTATGTTCAAGCAATGTTTGGTGTTTGTTCAATCTCATCTAACTGCAAAGAAACATAGGAAAAATTGTAGCAACGCACACTTAGGTTTTTTTAATGTATTGTAGATGGTTTAAGAAAAATACATTTGTAATAATGATTCTAAGAGGTCCTTACAAAGAAATAGAGAAAATTCCCTATCTATACTATAAAGGACGACGAAATTTTCGTACTAGGGGTTACTCTTGTCCCTCCAACACCGTCGGATTTTATGATGACGATCGAACGCTCTAGATTACAATCATATTTTTCCCACCTTTTTCCCGTATTTTTCCTGATCGGAGTCCCAGTATTTTTTCATGATCGCACTGGACTTCCCTTTATTTATTCCTGGACATACTCTTTTTTTCACGCGAGAACTTTCCCTTTCCAGACTGGACTTCCCTTTGTTTATTCCTGGTCAGCGCGAGAACTTTCCCTTTCCTATTTGAAGCAGGAGTACCTATCTATCGGACAAGTATTAGTTTTTTACTTTCCCTTTCCTATTAGAAGCAGGAGTACCTATCGAACAAGTAATAGTTTTTTACATCTAGACAAGTACCTATCGGGGCAGGGTGTCGCCGGGGCAGTAGCTATCGCCTATCGGACAAGTATTAGTTTTTGGATAGCCAAGCAGGAGCAAACTATACCCGTCGGCTCCTATCTTCCCCCACCGAGACATTCGGCCAGGGTGTCGCCGGGGCAGTACGCCGCTATAGCAGCCTTGCTGAAGCAATCGAGAGCGAAAAGAATCTCAAAGCAGTTGACCACAGTTTGATGGAGACAACAGTTTGATGGAGACAACAAATGCATTAGGTAAATACTATACTATACATGCACTCCAAATTTGTGACGCCCTTCTCATGTTTAAAATGTATCATGTGTTTCAGATGTCCCGTATGGTCTCACGCAGCTTCATAAGACAACTGTGGATCCAGCTAATGTAAAGCAAGAGAAGACACGTGCTAGAAAACGAGAATATCAACATCGATACCGAGAGCAAAAAAATCACAAGCAGCTGTACCCAGTTTGATGGACACAACAAATGAATTAGGTTAGTACTATATTATGCTTACTATGGTTCCACCGATGGTAACAATTATTATTTTCAATATTATATTACATATAATAAAGGACGACGAAATTTTCGTACCAAATCTTACGGGTTACTCTTACCCCTTCAACACCGTCAGATTTTATGATGACGATCATACGCTCTAGATTAATCTAAAGAGATTACTCTTTTTCAATTCATCAACCCACCGTACTTTTTTCCCACCCGTTAGCTTTCCATGGTCCTCTCCTGGTCAGACTCCACAAAAATATATGGCATCCACAAATTGTAACGCTCAGCCTCTGCATAAGCTTCATGAGACGTGTGTCGGTCTCATGTAGGACTCGAACTCATGTACATGGACATTACTAATACTTGCCTATTATATCAGTCAAACACTCCGACGATGCGTTTTGGTATGAAAACATCCCGGCGGAGAAGAAAGCGGAGTTGCATGAAAAGGGAGAAGTACCATCGTAGAGAAGTGCTGAGATGCAAGCGTCCTCGATGACTCTGCAAAGTCCTTGTACAATGTTCTCTATTGCTTTCTTCTGAATTTTTATCTTCACTAAACTCTGTATTGGGGCAGATGAAAAAAAATGTGTTCCCAATCTTTGTAAAGTATATAAATATGCAATAAAATTATTAAGATATTTGTGAACTATTTTGATGTTGAAATCCCATTAATTTCTTTCAAAAATTATTTTTATTTTATCCGCTTGTAAAACACACGTGCCCTTCTGCTAGTACTTGATAAAAGACACGTCCCCATATGACGCGGAAAAAAGTTACATTCCTTATTTAACACCAATTATATCTTATATCTTTTATGTCTTTTGTGACACTTCCATCTATTTGGATGTTATAAGTCCCACATAGAAATTGTCCATGCAACTACTTTAAGTTATGTTCATATTTTGGATACGTAGAATGAGCTTTTAAGTGTGTAAATCTGTATATGTGATTATAACATGTGGATTTTTACCCCCTGAGTTCATTTTAGACTATCCTCGACCTAAAATTATGTCAAATATCTTTAGATTAGGGAGTGGGATCTTCTTCTCTCTCTTTTTTGAGAAATTAGGCGATGTGATATAAGCTAAACAACCTAATTCATGTATAAAATTGAGGTTGTTAAACTAAGTGTTGGGCCGGATCTAGAATGTATAAAAAAAGAATGGGACTTGGCTAGGCCCAACCCAACTCGTGACTTTAGTGGGAGGGCTTCGGCCCATTTGGAATGCTTAGGTCTAAGCAAAATTTACCAGATTTCCACATTAGGTTTTGAATTAACGGTGGAGATCCATCCATGTTGCATATATATTGAAGAAATCAAACCTAATTCCCTCCCATTCCTATTCTTCGTGGCTAGCCCTTACCTCCGTCTAAACATGTGCGCCGCCTCCACACTCCCTCGTCAACATCGTCGTCTACGGTGACGGCGCGGCTCTCTCGCCGGATCTTTCGTCATTCCTTACTCTATCCACCTCCCCTCCCCGTCCTTGTGCCCCTTTTCTATTGCTATCCACACTCCACCACCCTGTCCTAGTTGTGGCGGTGCTACCCCACACAGCCGCTTGTTGCTTGCAAATCTGCCGAAGCGTGATGCCCCTACCGTCGATTCTACCCGGCCACCGTCCTCCACCATGAGGAACAGTATCCCCGCCGCCTTGCCAAGCTACCTAACGAGCCAAGCCAGAAGTCCTCGCTCATCCCTCTCCGACCGCCGTCGGCCATCAAATCAATCCCCAGGTCCCAAACCTCATCCTGACCCTAACCGTAACGCCATCTGAGAAGAAGGTGGTGCAGTTGAAGAAGCCAACGAGCTCGCCAGAGCGGAGAAGGAATTGAATCACCCGTCCTCGGTCAAGATCCGTGATCCAAAGGTACGAAATTCGATATATTTCTATTTCTAGATCTGTCGACACATATCTTGCAAAACATATTACTAATTTTCATTCCCGGAAAGAATAGGCTTCCATTCATTACGTACTCTAAATCTAGCCGTCATTTTCTTTTTCGAATGCCGTCACTGTTCAGGGCTTCAGACGGACCGTATAAACACGAATCCGACGGGCCATCCGGAGTCCGAGTCTCTCAACACTCGAGTCCGAACCCGACCAACAGCATCGTCAGGACGCAAAGCCGCCGCAACTGCAATCCTTCCGGCTTTGCCTTATAAAACTGCAGGCCTCACTAGCTCGGCCGACTCGCCTCTTCATCGACGACCCGTCATCACTCCCCCTCCCCCGGAGACTCGACCGGAGACCATGGCGGAGGAGCCCGAGGAAATGGGCCCGCCGTTCGGCGGCGAGTTCGACTCCATCCCCGCCGCCGGGTTCGACGACGGCAACACAATCCTCGCCCTGCCGTCGTTTCAGGGCGCGCTGGGACGACGGCGAGCACGCTGGCGGGTTACTATTATTACGACGACATCGACGATGATGACGACGGCAACGAGTCCGAATCCGAAGAAGGTAACCATTCCGATGACACGGTGGTGTCTCGGGACGTGACCACGTTCCTCGGCCAGCCCGCCCGGTTCGCCTCCTACCAGGGCACCGCCGGCTTCATGCGCATCTCATTCTCCGCCGCAGACGCGCCGCCGCTCGCCGGAGCCGACGTTGTTGGGATGATCGTCGTGCACTACCGGTACTACCGCTTCATCTCGAGGACCCGCGGCGGCGGCGGCGGGCCGCCGGGCGTGGAGGCGCCGGAGTACGGTACGGACGTGCACCACGTCCGGTTCCTCGTCCCGGCCGCCGCCATCGCCGCTGACCCGGCGGCCGCGCTGCGGCTCGCCGGCGCCTCGCTGGCCGCCGACGTCTACCCGTGCCGCGCTCGCGCGCGGCTCCAGGAGCTCTGGTCGGCTCTCCTCGCCGCGGCGCCCGTGCACGTCGTCCCGCCGCCGCCGCCGACCCAGCTCGTGGTCACCGTCGACGTGGGCGCGCTGGTCCGGCGCGAGGACCGCACGCGGGAGAACGTCGAGCGCGTGATCGCCGCGCTCGCGGCGGAGGCCCGCGTGGTCGACGCGTCGCCGGCGATCTACGGGCAGGTGCAGCCCCTGCCGGCGCCGGTGGTGTGCGGCGTTCTGCCTCGGGCGGCAAAGCGGAGGAGGGTCGGCGATGTTGCGGTTGCGGCGGCGGCGGGGGAGGAGGAGGGTGCTGATGAGGTGTGCGCCATCTGCTGCGATGTGATGCTGGAGGAGCAGGGTGGCCTCGCGGCGTGGCCACGGTGCGGCCACGTGTTCCATGGCAGGTGCTTGGAGCGGCTCCTCGCCACGGTGCGGCATAGCTGCCCTCTGTGCAGGAATACCCTGTCAGTCAGAGAGGGATGATTGATTGATTCCTTTGGCGATGGGTTATCCGTGAAGAAGAAGGTCAAGATAGGGGCGGTGAAGCTCAAAATCAGTACTGTCTGAGTGACTGAGTGATCCCTAACCCAATTCGCAAGATGTTTCTGCAGCCAAGACCCTGCATTCTTCAGTTGGTGCAGTCGTTGCTCTGGTGTTTGAATGTGCTGAGGCTTAGTCCTTTCGATACTCGTAGTTGTTATCTCTTGTCTGTCTGTGTAATGTGCTGTATGGTTTGAGGCAGTGACGAATCTACTGCTGGCTTGATGTAAGCGCTGATGGCATATATCTGGTACTGTAAACGATTAAACATGTCTAGAATGCTTTTGTTTCTGATGGAAATAGGGCAGAGCGTTGATGAGCAATGCAGTGGGTCGCCTTCTTACTAACCATGCACTCCGACACATGTGACCTTTGGTCTATTTAGTAATTAGTACCGGCTGTTTTGCTAAACATGCCATTTAGTATCGGTTCTTTACTACAGACCTACAGTGACCGTCAGGGTAGTTTAATACCGGCTTGTGTCTCCACACTACCAGAAAAACTCACATTGGTGCGTGGCACTTGGTGCCGGTCAGCCTGGAGCCGGCACTAACGTGGCCCGAGCGAGGAACAGTGACCGCGAAGCCACGTTAGTGCCGGTCAATAACACCAGCCGGCACTAACGCGCGTCATTTAGTGTCGGCTGGTGTTATTGACCGGCACTAACGTGACGCGCCCATTTAGTGCCGGTCAATAACACCAGCCGGCACTAAATGACACACGTTAGTGCCGGCTGGTGTTATCGACCGGCACTAACGTGTCCCGAGCAGGTTCCTTTAAAAGGACACCATCTCTCACTCAATCACATGTGATGCATAGGTGAGATGGTAAGGAAGCAACGCGCGAGGCTAGAGGTCGTCGGTTCGAATCCTCGCGGCCGCGTACGCGTATTTACGCGTGAAAAAATCGCGTGACTTGTGACTTGCGCGGGTGCGTGTAATATTTTTTTATTATTTTTGGTTGACGTAAAAGCACGTTACTGCCGGCTGGGGTTACCAGCCGGCACTAATCTGTGCACGTTAGTGCCGGTCGTTTTGACCGACACTAACATGCCGACACGTTAGTGCCGCCCATTTAGTGCCGGCGTTACTGCCGGCTGGGGTTACCAGCCGGCACTAATCTGTGCACGTTAGTGCCGGTCGTTTTGACCGACACTAACATGCCGACACGTTAGTGCCGCCCATTTAGTGCCGGCCACAGGGACCGGCACTAAGGCCTCCTGTGACCGGCACTGATAAGAGGTTTTCTCCCAGTGCCAGCCAGTACTAAAATGGTGCCACCGTTCGCTTGAGCCGCTGCCCAAGGGTTTTCCTTTTCACATTGAACGTGAGGTTAGGGTAGTGTCTGAGCATAAAAATCTGCGGGACACACAAACAGCACGAGCAGCATCTTGCAGAGGCACTACGGAATATATATGATTCAACAGGTCCTGCAAAAACAGGGTAGTAATGTTCAAATTTTACACTAAGAACCATATATGTAGCTAACGCTTAAAAGGTTAGGGAGATTATTGGAAGATATATGCCTATTATATCTCTTTCTTAAAATGCTATAAGAGTCTAAGACAAAATAAACGTGTGCACTTTCTCAATTCCTACACATCGTGTAGGGAAAAAAAACAATAGAGGAGACAAACTAATCAAATTCATTAGGAAGTCATTAGAAATTGTATGGATTATTACCCCCTCCGTTCCAGAATATAAGTCATTCCAACTTTCTTGAAGAGTCAAACTATTTTATCTTTGACTAAAATTATTATAGGGATGACTTCAAAGATTTATAATACCGAATAGCTATACTATGAAAATATATCTAATGAAGAATCTAATGATACTTGTTTGATATCATAAATGTTAGTAATTTATTGTATAAATTTGGTCACAGTTGAGAAAGTTTGTCTCTTCAAGAAAGTTAGAATGACTTATATTTAGGAACGGAGGGATTACCTTTTTTTAGAAATTATATAAAGCAAGAGACCTTTGTGTTGGATATTTTGTGATCTCAGATTAACAACTGAGAGAACAATTGTCATGTGCACAGTTCCACCTAAACGTACGTGATTAGAACTCTAGTTGTCATGATCGGTAGCAACCCTTACGTGTCCTACAAGGACTCGGCCCCGGACCCGCAGCGTGTATCTATAAAGAGAGGTTTAGACCTCACGGTGAGTCAACATTATTGACACGCAAAAACACCAAGCGATCGATTAAGGCGCTGAAGGGTTCCGGAAGCTCGAGATCCTGTCTACTCGTCAAGCTCATCTCAGGTGACGTCCAGGAGCTGCTGCATCAAGATCTTCATCAAGGAGAGAGCCCTAAAAGCTCTCACGCTGGTGAAGATCAACCTCTACTTCATCTACATCAAACCATCTACAACTGCAGATGGCATCTCAAGGCTCTGGTTAGTTTAATCTTAAGTTTCCGCATTAATTATGATTAGTGATCATGATTAGACTAAGTTTAAGATCCTGCTTAAGTTAATGTCAGGTTAATTAAAACTAACAGTCGGTATCAAGAGCCATCTTAGTTCTGACATGATCCTAATCCAGAGCAATAAGTTTTAGTGCCTCTGTTTAAGCTGTTTAGCATCGATTAAGCATGTTTTAGATGGCAATTAGATTAAATCAGATTGGTTTTATGAATATCTAAATGTCTCCATCACGTGCCATTAGTCATATTTGGATCTGCTTCATGCTTGATCTTATGCGTTTTGTGAAAATATTAGATCGGTTCTGACATGTCTTAAGATAAAGAATTTTGCACAAATCAGTGAGCAATTAGCCCTAAATTTAGTACTGTCATATTCATATAATGCAGTGCACATTAGTTATTCACAAGCTTGTTGTACAATTAGTGATGTGCAGTACAAGGTTCACGTGCAAATCGCCCTAATCTAGTTCGGTTCTTCCTCTAGTTCAAGTCAATTTTGACCTTTTAAAGTGAGATAAGACCGAATTAAATCTTAGCGTGCTTAATTATGTGCATAAGCTAGCCGATTAGATCTTAATTAAGCCCATCATGTTCAAGTAAGCAATTGTGATTAGGGTTCTTACTGTTAGCCTAAATTTTATCCTCAATTTCACTCGGTTAAGCCTAGAATTCGCGCAATTAGCACTCAATTCCTGGAATTGAAAGCGCATCAGAAAATAGAGGAGGGAAATCGCAAGAATCTCGGATTCATAAAAAAAAATTTCCCCCAAATTTGAAAACCCCCAATTTCAGCAAACCCTAACCCTAAGATTTAGGTTGGGGATCCTACCTGGTTGCCGACCGCGCGTGGCTTGAGGCTCTCCGCGCGTGGACGACGACCCCCTCACCGAGCAGCTGCATCAGCGAGACACGCGCGCCATCAGAACGGCGCGCGCACACCTCGAAGCAGCCGGACCGGTGTGCCTCGGGCCGCCATGTCGAGCGCAGAGGCATCAGAACGCCGCACACGGGTCTCCTCGCTGGCGTTCTACCGGAGCGGGATGGAGTCCGTGCGCCCTCGCCGGAACTCCCTGCCGGCCACTGCTACGGCACCCGAACGGAGCACCTAGACGGAAGCGCGCGCGGCCATGCCGCACGCATCGTCCGACCAGAGGACCCGCGACGGAAGCCTACAGAGGTAGCGACGAGCTCACAACGGCGACGGCGCCGCTCGCCTGGATCGGGAGAGGAGAAGGGGAGTGAGCTGAGAGACCGAGGTGCTTAGGGTTCTGGCCAGGCCTTCTATTTGCTGAAGGGACGACCTCGTCCGTTGGATCGGGTCGACGGCCTAGATGCGCCCGCATTAGGGTTTGCGGGAGTAGGCAGGCTGGGCCGCACCTAGGCCTCGACCGCTGACTGGGCCGCGCACAAGCATAAGAAAGCTGCGCCGCGGTTCCGTGAGTTGGGCCGAGCCGAGCTTGAGCGTGCGCGGGGGAGTAATGGGCCGCTGCCGGGCCTAATATGTTTACGGGCTGATTTCGAAGTTGCCTTGAGCCTGTTTTTCACGTTATGCTTTTGTTATTTTCGTAAGCATAACTTGTGATTTAATTAAGCCTTTTTAATGGTTATTCACAAACATTGAATAATTTGCTGTTTACGCGAGCGAATATGTTGATTGCTACGTATTAGTGGTGTAATATTGTGATTAAAGTATCCCATATTGTTTTAAGGCTTTTCTTTAAGAATAAAGTTTTGGGAATATTTTATTGAAAATATTTTAAGCTTTGGGCTATTAGCTTCACATGCCTCATTTATGATCAGTGCAAATTAAATTTCAATGATATTTATGCGTTGTGCATGTTGAGTTTTATGAGCTTATTAATTAACGGTGCCTTTTATTACATAAATTTTGTGCACTACTTCGGCATGATAAGCTTTAAAGTTTAAGTTTATGTTAATTTAGAATAAAGTGGTTCAATTAATTTCTCCATTATGTTTAAGAATAAGTATTTCATTAAAATTGTTTTATCTCAGCTGAAGTTATTTTGGTTCCACCAAGTACAGTTATGATGCTCTCTAATCAAATGGAACCATCGAGAAGTTTGGTTAGATGACCATCGATGTTTTTGTTATGAGTTAATGATAAGTTTCGTTTTGTTTTCTGCCCATCGACGATGCAAATTGAAACTTATATGCGTGATTTTAATCAGACCATCGTAGGGTTAATTTCATGCTTTTATGTGCATCTTGTTGTACTATTACTAAAACATTATGTTATTATTATGATTTTCAGCTGAGAATATTGCAGTCCTATTAAGTGGCATCATCGCTCTTAATGGCAATAATTTTCATGCCTGGAAGAGAGATGTGCAGGAGGTTCTCATGCATGACCTTCATTATGCATCATGTGAGGATAAACCTATTGTTCCTACTGTTGATAGTTTGGACTATGCTCATGAGTTTGAGAAGTACGCTATTGACACTGAGAAGTGGGAGAAATCTAACAAAATTGCTAAAATGATCGTTAAGGAATCGATCATAGAAAGCATAAGGGGAGGAATTCCCGATAAGGAAAATGGAATTGAGTTGGATGCTAAGGAACTACTAAAGTCAGTTGAGGAAAATTATGCAAGTTCCTATAAGATGCATACCAACGTCAAGATTACGAAAATGTCCTCAAGTTATGACGGTAAAAGTGGAGTCATGAGTCATATTATGAGCATATGTGGCATAGCGAATGAGTTAAGATCACTTGGAATAGACATCTCTGATGGATTCCTTGTGGAAAGTATTATGTCATCTTTGCCAGCTCATTATGCTCCTATCAAGTCTAGCTACAACCCAAATAGGGAGATATGGAGCGTTCTTGATTTCATTACCTACGTAAATGATGAACAAGTAGATCCATAAATAAGTGGCTGCAAATTATGTTGATAATGTTGTCTCATTATGGCTAAATCTTAGCAAACTATTATCCCTTATTGGTGGACTAAGGTGCAATGTGCACATCACTTGCAGTTTATGCATGAGAAAGCATAAGAAGAAGGGGAGCAAAAGATTATTGATGAATAAAGTTGAAGTCCAAGCGTTATGTTATTCTTGTTAATAATTAGCTAGTGACTTAAACATTTTGCTTGATAAATGTAAATAGTTTAAGTGAAGCCTTAGTTTGCTTCATTATTTAAATGTTATCACGTTATGATTTATGGTGATAATAATAAAAAACATTATCAAGTTTATCCATGGTATTATTTATCTTGCTATTTGGCAAAGTAAAGTTTATATGCTCTTCTTATTTGATATAATTATGTGATGTGTGTTTATAAGAAAATGATGAGACCTTGTCAAATTTGTGGGTCACTTACGTATATACCACAATTCGAAGGGGAGAATGGAATGCCTCATCAGTAAAGAGATGCTACAACCATCAAATGAAATGCGCCGATTGTATTAAGGGAAATAAGCTAAGAAAATAAAGGAGCTATAAGTTGTCTTACTATGCTCTTATTTGCCTATAAAGGGTGAATAAATTGCGAGACATGCTCACTAAAATACCATTATGATAGGAGTAATACTCCATAATTACCAATTGTCTCAAATAAGTTAGTGTGACTTTATTCATTATTTCTGGCCAAAGCTGATTGATGGGTAGATGTTTACAAAGTTTTGTTGTTCCCGTTTGTTTCTAGCCAAAGCTGATCGAACTGGTTCAATAAAGCTAGAGATTTTTGAAGTGTGGTTTTATTTGTCATTCTAGCCAAAGCTGATTGATGAGTATCTAACCATTGCTTTGCTGATCTTGTTCATTTTCTGGCCAAAGCTGATGTGGGCTAGATTGACAGAGGAAGATCATGAGTGGTATTTAAGCAAGACGAATGTAATGTCCTACTAAGATAAATAAATTAAAGAGCTACCATTAATGATACCCCAAATAAGTTTAAGGGACACTACCTTCACTATTCTAATTGTTTCATTAAGTTTGTTGAGGCAAGATAGCTGTGTTTTAAAAGGATATGGGGATCAGTGGGAGCTTAGAAAGGAGGAAGAGAAATCTTGATGAGATATTGAATTATTTTCCTATACCAGTGATTTAAGATAAAATTATTCTCGTGTATATTAAATCGTGCTATAAGTTAATGAATCTCCATTTATTACTAAATTCTATTGTGATTTTTCATTAGTTGATTAATCATGATTGAAATACGTGGTATTCAATATTCAGTTTATTTAAGCACAAAAGATAAAAGAGCCTCTAATTGTTTTGCAAATTACAATAAAAAGGCCATAATTTGAGTTTATAAGCTTTAGCCTATAAGTATGAGTTTTAATAGTAATTTTGATGGATTCAAAACCGTAGGCTATAAAGGGTCTACAAATTTTGAGAAGTGATTCTAAAAGAAAATTAAATGCTAAGCTTGTGGCTCACCATGATGTTTTATAATGTCGTGGACGTTATGTTTTAAGATTAAGGTGGACAAATTAAATATCCTAATACTCTAAGTGAATGTTGCTCTATTAAGAGAAGTAACAAATAAGTGTATACTACAAGGAAAGATATTTATTATATATCATTAAATTAGATATCAGAGACATCTTGGTGAAAGCCTCTTACCTTTGAGGCATTAAAGATACACTAAGATTGGACCAAAGTGAGTGTTAGGATTTTGTCACTATAAAAGCATAAGTTGAGAAATTTGTTTGAGTGACATTTATGAATTAAAAGCCACACCTGTTATATTTGCTTGATGTAGCAAATTTGATTTGTTATCCTAAGTATAAAGTTAAGAATAAATAACGGAAGACGTTCCTTATGCTTCACTTATCAGAAGCTATATGCTAAAGTTTATAAGTAATTAACGTGGCATTATAAGCTGGAATGCTTGACAAAACCTATTAGTTATGATCTAGCGGAGGTCCACTGGAAAGGTGCTGATATATTAAGGCACCAAATAACATGCTTATTTGTTATGAAATATTTAGATAAGATTTTATAAGAGTCTATGGATGTAAAAGTGCACAATTAAGTGCACAATTAGATTATGTCCTTCACTCTTGCAGACATGAGCAACTCTGCAGAAACGCTCTAAACGAAGTTAGCATAATGATAAGGCTAATTTTTGTGTATAGCATGTTTTAATCAGGCAGGCATAAGAATTATATACCGGTACTAATAAATAATTGACATTGATTTAGATCAATACTACTGTGATTTAATTGCAGTATTATTTCAAGTAGTGACATAATTGATGGTGTCAAGCCCATTGATGATTATGTATTGTGTTGTGAAAGAAACATCCCAGGATCAAGTCGTTAAGCTTAAGATGGCACTAAGTAAAATGCTGGCAACTCGACTTACTAAAGATTTTCTACTTATCCTATTTTTCCGTGAAATTAGTTTGGATTTGTGGATGACCTTTAGTTTTTTTATTACTGGGATAGGTCGTATTAACTTCCAATAAGTTAATAAGGGCAAGTACAACGGTGGAGACAGTTGCTGTCTTTTTGACACAAACAGATAGCTGAACAGACAGCTTGTACAATGGGGTGTCCGTTTGGCTGTCTTCATGATAATTCATCATTTGACACACAAACTCATGGTGATCTAGTGCACAATTGATCTTTGTAGTAATTTTGCTGCATGCACTAGAAAATGCACGATATCAATATTTATATAGTTATTGTTACACAAACAGCAATGATCAACTGAATTTACATACAATTTTAGAACTTATATGAAAGGAACTCATTTAGTAAAGAATTTTTTGTAATATCAACAAAGGGCTAAAATAAAAAAAAGTGAAACCATTTTCCTCCACTCATGGTCTCATCTCATCCCATCGGTCTTATCCTGCTTTCTTCATCCATTGAAGCAAACTGCAAACCTGTGCAAGCGACGGGGGACGGCGGCTGGCGCAAGCGGCCACGGCCATTCCAGCTAACGGCGCGGGAGGAGCTGCAACTCCAGCTCGAGTTGGGCGACGACGAGCTGGCCGGCTTAGACTACGAGCTGCATGCCGGCGGGCCGAAGCAGGAGCGGGCGAAGCGGCGGCTGACGGCGGAGCAGGTGCGCGAGCTGGTGGCTGAGCAGGCCACGATGACATCTGCTCCGGCGACGAGTGGATCGAGCTCCTCTGGTACGACACCACTGCAGGACCAACGCTGTCCTCTTCCCTGGTGCGGCCCGCCATTGTCTTCCCCAGCTCGGCCCCGCTGTCGTCTTCCCTAGCGCGACCCGCCGTCCTCTTCCCCGGTGCCGTCCTTGGCGGAAGAAGCAGCGTTGGGTGCGCGCCCACTTTGCGCGCCACAGGCAAGAAGTCCCGCGCGAAGGGATTCCTGCATCGGATCGAAGGCACCGTCGGCGACTCGCAGCTGCTTCTACAGCGCGCGTAGGCACGCGCACCGGCGAGCAGCCTGGGAGCACGTGCCCGAGCCGTAGACGAACGAGACGTAGAGTCGGCCGTCGTCATGGACTGCTGGGGGCTTTCTGTAAAATTGTCGTGCATGTCTACGGGTCTCGACGACCCGTTGTAGCTGCCCTAAGCATTCTAACAGGGTATTTCAGTGAACTTTGGTTAATGGGGTCCTAATAGCAACTAATGACTACTAACGACGTATTAGCTGGGTCTTGCTGTTGTACTGAGTGTGAACATAAGTTTAAAGCGAACATCAGTTGTTATTGTTCGATCAAGTGGGAGAATGTTGGATATTTTGTGATCTCAGATTAACAATTGAGAGAACAACTTGTCACGTGCACAGTTCCACCTAACCGTACGTGATTAGAACTCAAGTTGTCATGATCGGTAGCAACCCTTACGTGTCCTACAAGGACTCGGCCCCGGACCCGCAACGTGTATCTATAAAGAGAGGTTTAGACCTCACGGTGAGTCAATATTATTGACATGCAAAAACACCAACCGATCGATTAAGGCGCTGAAGGGTTCCAGAAGCTCGAGATCCTATCTACTCGTCAAGCTCATCTCAGGTGACGTCCAGGAGCTGCTGCATCAAGATCTTCATCAAGGAGAGAGCCCGAAAAGCTCTCACGCTAGTGAAGATCAACCTCTACTTCATCTACATCAAACCATCTACAACTACAGATGGCATCTCAAGGCTCTGGTTAGTTTAATCGTAAGTTTCGGCATTAATTATGATTAGTGATCATAATTAGACTAAGTTTAAGATCCTGTTTAAGTTAATGTTAGGTTAACTAAAACTAACACTTTGTAGGAGATGCATCACTGTCGTCGGTAGACTTGCGCAGCATATGATGTCTCGCAAGTTCTTGTCTTTTTTCCTTCTTAGCAGGGTTTCTTACTTTTTAGTGTCAACCAAGGCTTCTACAGGAAGACCGATGCCTGTCAACCAAGGCTTCTTCTGCACCTCGAGAAATGGCACCTAGCTTCGTACGAGCAGGGCACGTCATCAGCTGCCTTATTTGGCGACGACGATGAAGCTCTTGATGCAACGCCTGGTTAGCTGGAATGCCACAAGGGAGCACACAGGCAGTGAAAAAAGATTAGAAACCGGCCGGCAACTTTTTATTTCACTCAAAATTTGGCACGAGAACGAGAAACTGTCATGAGATGTACACATGTATATACTAGCTGAATTCAGTCCCTAAAACTTTAGGTTTAATTTGAAAAAAAAACTTTAGGTTTTAGAACCCTATGTAGGTTAATTATCTTCTTGCTCGCAAAAACAAAGGAGATTATCTTCGGGGAATGTTGTTGTTTGCGATTATCTGTACGGAGGTGCAACCGCTGCTGCGTCCGGCACACGGCGCCCTGGATTTCCCATGGCGTCCGCTCCGTGTGATTGTTGACGGGAGGGATAGTAGAGGAAACCGACGCCGGCGACTCGAGTTACGCCGTGTGTGCCCCCGTCCGTTTTCAGACGGCTATTTGTAGCTACCTTTATTTTCTGTAAAAAAAAGCGGGTGCATGTAATGTTACACGCGGCTGAAATCCGAATCGACCGATTTTATTTTACATTCCGATTTCATTTACGAGTCGGAATGGAGTCCGAATCGATGCAAGAGGGGCGCTTCGGAGCAGAATGCAGCCCGTAATAAACATGTCTGCCGCTCCTCATGCATCCTTGCCCCTCGACATCCATCCAAAGCTCCCTCCTCTCCTCATCGTCCGTCGCAGCAGCGGCTAGCCGGCCGGGGGTCCAGAGAAGAATCGGCGGCGCGCACGGCATGGCCCTGCAGGGCATCAAGATGACGATGGTGCCGGCGGGGGATCCCGCGGTTGCAGCGCCACCACCACCCGTGCCTCTCGCCGCTGGCGGCGGCGGCGGCGGCGGCGTTGTGACCGATCCCCCGCCCTCGGAACACGGAAGCGAGGAGGAAGGCGAAGGCGACCTCCCCGACGAGGACTATAGCGGCGACGAGGACTTCAGCGACGAAGACGACGGCGACGACACTGATGACGAGTACGTCGACAGCGACAGCGAGTTCGAAGACGACGACAACGGCCAGCCGCCGCTGCCGAACGTTCTCTCGCCGGTGTCCGTAGGGTTCCTCGGGCCGTCGTCGCGGTTCGCCTCCGCCCACAACACGGCTGCCTTCATGCGCTTCGCCACCGCATCAGCGGCGCCCGGCGGCGGCGGCGACAGCGCCGAGATCGTCGTGCACTACCGCTACACCCGCTTTTTTCAAGCGCAGGTCGGTGGCGACGGCGTCGACACGCACGTCCTGGGTCCCAAGCTTGCCCGCGTGCGCTTCCACCTCCCCGCCCACGCCGCCGCCGCAGCCGATCCGGCCAGCTCGCTGCACCTCGCCGGCGCGGCGGTGGCGCCGCTGCTCTACCCATCTCGCTTCAGCGCGCAGCTCCAGGCCCTGTGGTGCCACCTGGTCGCGGCGTGGGCCGCGCCGCGCGCCACGGCGGCGGCGCGCCTCGTGGTCACCGTCGACGCGGGCATCCTCCGGCCCGGGGACGCCACGCCGGCGCGGATGAGGAGCATGGCCGCGGCGCTGCAGTCCGTGGCGACGGAGTGCGACAGGCAGCCCGCCAAGGCGTTCGACGTCGGCGCGGAGCTCCTCCTGCCGGCGCCGCTGGCGAAGGAGGACGACGTGCGGCCGGCGAAGCGGAGGAAGGTCGCCGGGGAGGACTGCCCGATCTGCTGCGAGGTGCTCGAGCAGGGACTGGCGGCGTGGCCGCGGTGCTCGCACATCTTCCACGCCACGTGCTTGGAGGAGCACCTGGTCAGGGGGTCTCAGGAATGCCCGATGTGCAGGAGTAGATTGGAAGTGGACGCCCATCGCAGAGTGAGCACTGTATAGCACTATAGCATCATGCAGGTCGTGCTGCAGTTTGGTTGTCCTAGCAATGTAATCTTTCTTGTAAGAAGTCATGTTGTGAAATCTTGTCAGCAGAGTACTCAAATTAAGGAGTTTGTGAATATTTCTTCCACTGAATTTGAAGAATCCTAGCGTAGTAAATCTATTTGCACACCAAGTTGATCAGGGCACGCATAAGCCAGTCTCAAGTGTTCCTCTGGAACTAACATGTGGTGTTTTAGCACCCACTCATGTTTATTTTTGGGGGGCAAGCACCTCATGTTCTGCTAGTTGCATTGTACAATCGTATCTGACTTGTATAAGAGATAGCATGAAAATTATTTTTTATGTGATGGAAAGCCAAGCGATTCATAATTTTATCGATAATCATCTTATCCGCCCGTGGAAACAATCATATACATGAACAATAAATACTGCCAACTAAAATTATCAACTTATTGATAATATAAAGAGAACAAAATTGGGTACATGTATGTTTAGTAAGATACTAAGATGCATCTATGACCAAAAGAGATCCATAAGGACAGTATGAATATAAAAAAATGCATGAATACACATTTGTTTGAGCTCTATCAACACTAAGTCACCTTGACAACATGTTCTCACAAGCTAATGAACACACACAATGTGGGCGCATCTGAACCCGGCTATCTTAAACTGCAAAATTGCACGCACTATCTTCACGAACGCACACTCCCTAGATTTTAACAAGGCCTTCTAGTCACATTCTCTATGGTCGTCGACTTTCGCAGTAGCACCGACCACACTGTGCAGGTCAAGGATGACCCCTTGTAGCTACTCGTGCTTCCATAGTTCCCAAACCGAAGTCGATTCTTGTCCGAGTAGGTGAGAAAAATGTGCCATGGTCCTCGAGATCAGTTGACATTGCCCTTGTCTGGTTTGATATAGCCGTAGGCAGCGCAAATTAGGTCCTACAGCTCGATGTTGTGGTTCCTAAGCCTGGCATGTCATGGTACTTAAATATTCATGGTGACTGAGCCTGAACACTACGTCATGTGGTTTGACGTGGTACACATGATTTCCTTCATCGTCTAGCATGAAAGCGGCACACCTGTAGCGAGCTAGACAAGGTCATCTTGCGTGAGCTTGGACACCTCAACCTTCTCCCCGTCGAAGCCAATAGCCTTTGCTACCTTCGTGATTGGCGATGTCTCCATGGTGATACCATCGAGGTCCATCAAGCCTAACCCAAGGGTGATACCCTTGCCATTGTCGACATGTTTTACAAATTCAAGTAGAAATATTCTAATATTCATATTTTGTTCCTAAATATATGATATTGTATTACCTATTTTAGCTAATGAAAAAGCGAGACTTATTAATTCTCCATTGAACCCTTACAATTCAAAACAAAGGAACAATTGGTCTCCATTCTTATGGGGTATCTGATTTCATTCTTTTTGCATGAATCATGACACATCTTAATAGACATCATCATCTCTCCCGAAGTGCTTCACTCAGTTGTCATATGAAGATATCTCATAATCTATCACATTATAGTTGTTCTAACTAAAGTGTGAAAAATGGTGGGTTTTTTAATAAAAAATCAAAAGTAACTATTGCTCTACTCTAATATGACCATATTGAAATATATACTCCACCATTCTTTTTAGTGATGTCAATACCTTTTATGCATAAATCTTTTATCCAGAAACATCTTTAAAATTAGCAAACTTTATAAGACTTCAATAAGGGTGTTGCTAGCGCCTGGACGTCTGATGGGATTTTTCTCATCGGACGGCTGTTTTAACATCGGGAATACATATTTGCAACATCGAAAATATATCTAGACGTAGGGAGTAAAAATTCCTGCCGCAACAACGGGACCCTGTTACATGCAACATCGTTCCATTTTGTGCAACATCGAAACAAAGGTGTTGCAACATCACTATCACAACTGCAACACTGAAAAAATTTCTACCAAAACATTGCAAAATGTCTGGATGCAATGGAGTAAAAAGTCCTGCCGCAACATGGAGTGATGTTTCATGAAACATTTTCAGAACAGAACGCCGCAACATGAAAAATTAGCGAGTAAAACATTAAAAACCACCTGTTGCAACATCACACACGAGCGTCCAATTTTTTCTCACCCGTCGGACGCCCAGTACGGAGCATTACCACTTCAATAATATTCTAGATGTTTTCTCTATGTGGTAAATATCTGTAGAGGTGTAAATCATAACCTTATTATATTTAGGTTATGCATTCTAAAATAATAAAACTTTTCTTTCATCAATTGTGCGGAGATATATGACAAGAATACTGGTTTATGATCATCTCAAAATAAAAAAATATGTATCTATATGATAAAATAGTACGCTTTTGGCCCAACCAATATAAGTAACTGTTTATAGCTAGGAGGATTCGCGCCCTCCCAGTACCCCTGCACTATAGCGCACTGGTGTACCATGTTTTTTGCCTTTCAAAACCAACTGTGCGGCAGCTGCAGTCTGCCGATTCGTCGTACAGTATGCTGATTTTGTACACCGTACTTCTTTCTCTACCGTATGTCTGTTTCCCCCCACACGAGTGTCACGTTTGGTGGTACCTCAGTATTATCTCCAGAAGAAATACATGCATCCATACCAGTAAAAAAGTGCGTCCACGCAGAATCAGTGCTTCCTCGCCGTCTGATTCCAACGTTACACTGTCACACATTTTCTCGGTCGTCGCATGTTACAATCGTGTATTGTTGCAAATGAAATTGTGGTGCCTTCACGCGTTAGAGCCGTCATTGCCTCCCCACAAAGTTTACACAAATATTGTGCTCTTCAGTTGCTCACCCAATCTCTCACATCACATGTCAACTCGCCTCCTCTATCCCTTCTCTCGAGCCCCATTTTGAATCAGAGGTGGTGTCGCTGCCTCAGAGGGAGATAACGTTCACCCCGGGCTCACCGGCCTCACATGTGAAACCCATGACCACCGTTTCTTCTAAGACGACTTCGTCAAACCGTTCCTACCCCCAAATTTTCCTCTCCTCTCTCTTTATTATTCGTCGGCTAGCAGGCTAACAATGTCATTTCGTGCCACTCCAATCCTCAGTTCCCACTACCTCTAACGCCGTAGGGGCAGAAGTCCCTCTTAAGTGCACACTCTATGTCAACACGGTCATGTTCTCCATGGTCGAGAACATCTACCTTACTGTCATCGAGTCCTCTTACGAGTCATGCCAGCGTAATACCATCACTATCCATGATCTCTTACACAGAAGAACCGATCTGGCACGGCGTTAGCGCGCCCCCTACCTAGTATTGCACTACATGCTACATATGAGTAATATTTTTAGAAAGTTTGTTGTCTGCCTATTCCTTTCATTCTTTGTGTGGTGAACCAAAGAAAGTAAAACGACCAAAAATCCAATTTTTGAGATTTCAAGCCTCTCCCCCTCAAGGAAGTGGTTGTCATGTACAATTCTTATCTCAAGTATTACAAAACCATACATCAAAGAAATATATTAGCAATAACATATTTATGATAATAATATCTGGTACATCAACTCAGCACATACCGGTACAAGTCCAATAGGACTAAGTCATACAATAAAAAAGAGGTCCTACAATTCTACAAAGCGATGCATGCGGAATTGAAGCAGACATGTTCCATGCCCTAAGGACAACTCGAGCAAATGTGGAGCACCTAGTATTTGCTAACACGCAGAGACACATTAAGGGACACACCTACAACATCATTGAGAATTGGTCATGAAGACATTAACACTAACCTTCTCCTTTGGTGCATGTTTTTTGAGATAAGGAAAAATTTTATTATATTTAAGGTTTCTATGTCAAGTTGATACAAAATCTTTAAACTACATCCCCGGCCTCCTATGGTGCATGTAAAGTGGTGTGATCTAATAATGCCCCTTCTTGTTGCGGATGAAGCTTGATCACAGCATGTCACAGTATCGGGAACACTACGTTTTTAGTTGATGGTCAATTGGTCATGTTATCGATTGAAAATGGATCTAGTATATTAGTCACACAGTTACACAACTTCATGTGTGTGTCTCACGTCCATGAGTACTATCAGAGTGGAAGATCAAAATTGACTCTGCAGTGCCAGTTTGGTATTCTAAATTCAAATATGCCATATATTTTGCAACGGGCCGGAGAAGTCAGAAAATTTTGATTTCTTCCCATATGAGTGCATGGTAGTTAAAAAAATAATAATATACGAGTGCATGGTGGTAGCATGCACAAACTTGGCATCATCCATATGTGGTTGATTTTCCAATGAACCCTCGGTGATCTATGATTTCTGTCCCTTATATTTTTCTATTTCATATCCCAAACAATGAGTTCACCCATTAGTTGACTTTTCAAACCCTACAAA
Source organism: Urochloa ruziziensis (assembly GCA_015476505.1). NCBI lineage: Eukaryota > Viridiplantae > Streptophyta > Magnoliopsida > Poales > Poaceae > Urochloa > Urochloa ruziziensis. Next base: position 29,662 of record WEIB01000287.1, read on the forward strand.
CAAATAAACCATATAGGATGCCATACATACATGTCAATCGTGCATTTGCATTGGGAGCACATGCACATGGCCACCATTTCATCGTGCGGTTGCAGTACTTAATAATCTGGTTTGAAATCTAAGATCAATTGTGGGCCTCCGTGAGTCACCCCAAAAGGAAGAGATATCAGCGTCGGCGGTTGACGGGACGGGAGAGAAGAGGAAATCGGCGTCGGTGAGTGATGAGTAGTGAGTTACCACGCCGGCGGAGGGAGGGAGTCCGAGTTTATATTCTTACACGCGGCTGAAATCCGAATCGATCGCGCTTGGCAAACGGAGTCCGATTTTATTTCGTGACCACGTCTCGCGGTACCTGCGCCCACTGGTTTCATGTTCTCGATGCGCTGTACGGAGTAAGTCTGTTGAGGCAATCGGAGTCGGAGTGGTGGAGTCCGAATCGATCGAAGAGGGGGAGTCGGTACTGAAAGTGAAACACTAGCGGGCCGGACAGATCGATGGTTCGGAAGCAGCCCGTAATAAATATTCCTGCAACACTTCAATTTAAGGCGAGGCGACGGCTGAGCGCAGCAGCGGCTAGCCGGCCGGGAGGTCAGAGAACGAAGAAAAGCAGCGGCGCGCATGGCCCTGCAGGCCGTCAAGATGACGGTGCCGGTGGGGGAGCCCGCGGTTGCAGCGCCGCCACCACCCATGGCTGCCGCCGATGCCGATGGCGGCGGCGTTGTGATCGATCCGTCGCCCTCGGAACGCGAAAGGGAGGAGGAAGCCGCGGTTCTTGGCGAGGACGATCTCCCCAACGACGACGAGGACTATAGCTATAGCGGCAACGAAGACTTCAGCGACGACGACGACGACACTGATGACGACGAGTACGTCGACAGCGACAGCGAGTTCGAAGACGACGACGGCCACGGCGCGACGGCGGCGGCCTCGAACAACGCCGTCTCGGAGGCTGGCAGTAGGGTTCGTAGGGTTCCTCGGGCGGCCGACGCGGTTCGCCATCGACCACAGCACGGCCGCCTCCATGCGCCTCGCCGCCGCCGTGCCGGCGCCGGACTGCGGCGGCGGCGAGATCGTCGTGCACTACCGCTACACCCGTTTCCTGCGTGCGCAGGGCGGCAGCGACGACGGCGGCGTTGAGGCGCACGTCCTTGGCCCAAAGCAGGCACGCGTGCGCTTCCATCACCTCCCCTCGCACGCCGCCGCCGACCCGGCCAGCTCGCTGCACCTCGCCGGCGCCGCGCTGGCGCCGCTGCTCTACCCGGCGCGCTTCCGCGCGGAGCTCCGGACCCTGTGGACCGGCCTGGTCGCCATGGCGCCCGTGCCCGCCCTGCCGCTCGCGAGGACGCGCCTCGTGGTCGCCGTCGACGTGGGCATCCTCCGGCCCGGGGACTTTACGCCGGAGCGGATGGCGAGCATGCGCACGGCGATGGAGTCCGTGGCGCGCGAGCGCGAGGCGCTGCCCGCGGTGTTCGACGTCCGCGCGGAGCTCCGGCTGCCGGCGCCGCTGGCGAAGGAGGACGACGTGCGGCCGGCGAAGCGGAGGAAGGTCGCCGGGGAGGACTGCCCGATATGCTGCGAGGCGCTCGAGCAGGGCTTGGCGGCGTGGCCCCGGTGCTCGCACATCTTCCACGGTAGGTGCTTGGGGGAGCACCTCGTCAGGGGGTCTCAGGAATGCCCGATGTGCAGGAGTAGACTGGATGTCGATGTCCAGCTGGCCAGCACATAGTGGGCACTGTATAACATCAGGCAGATCCTGCTGCAGACTGCAGTCATGAACTAGTTGTAGTTAATTTGTTTGTCCTTCAATGTAACAAGTCTTCTACGAACTTGCGGATGCATGCTATTTTTTAAAGACCAAATAAAGCATATGCATGTGAACATGAGCGATCTTGTGATCAGAGTACTCAAATTAAGATATAATTAGGGAAAAATCCTCAGCTGCGGAGCTGCCTAACCACGTACATAGATGATAGATAGTTGACTCTCTTCGCCTTTCCTCATGAGATTTTTATCCTATAGCAACTCTTGGCTGACAAGAGATACTAAATTTTTTGCTGCAATGGCATTATCTTTAAATTAAAGTACTTTGCCAGTTGCAGCACCTCGATCACCTTTATCCTATTGCAGCATCACAATCGAAGAATAAATCGTGATCAAAACAGCTCCTCTTGGTGTAACAAACAAGATTTATTGGCTGCTTTCTTCTATTTTCTTTGAGATTGCAATTCATGGAGTAAGGACAAAAAGGGAAGATGTATGAACATACTATTTCCATCTTTATCAACACTGAGTTCCCCTTGACACCATGTCCTGTTACTAGTTGGAAAGAAAAGTACTCAAGCATCAAGAGCATGTCATCCCCTTGACACCATGTGCAACGCTTAGTTAAGTTGATGACATGCTAAAGTTTAGTAATTCTGAATCGATTACCATTTCCAACTTCATCTCGATCCATCCATCTTTCCTGGACTTCAATGGATCCTTCTGCTCTTTATCAGAATGATCATCGGTCTGCACTTCCACCTTGTAGCACTCATTGTCATCCCTATACCCGAGCAAGTCAATCTTGCATACATGGGCACTCGGCAATCGATGTATACAGACCGACGCACTAAAGAGTTCACTGATAGCATGCAAGCGTTTCTTGATATGGCCACGGGCCCACGGCCAACAAGCAGTCATCAAGTTTCATTAGCTGTCTATACTTTCAATACCAAAATGGGAGGGAGTAAAAATCCATAGGAACTATTCATGCCCACTTTGCTTGGAGAGGGTTTCACGGCAAACTATTATGTTTAGATCAAGCACAAGATGAAAGAAAAAAAAAGTTTATTGAAAAGACACTAGAAAATGCGATGGTTGATGTTGTTTATATGACAATAAGGAATTTATCCAATATTTATTGGACACTGTACAGTAGACTGGCTTATGTGACCCTAGTCGACCGGTGTGCAGATAACTGGTGTACAAGTCGACCGGTGTGCAGATAACTGGTCTTCATGATCGACATTGGAGACGTGGATGACATAATCTTCAAGATAATGATGAATGCGCATTGTGTTCACAAGAGGTGGAAATCATGGATCATTTTATTGGTAACTTGCTCTTACAGTAGGGAGGTTTGGTCGCACATACCAATACTGTAAGGGGCTCGCTTCTTTATCGCGGACTTGGGGCAATTGTGACTTCATCTCTTTGTGGACTACATCTCATAAATGTCTCCCCAAGATCACAAGGCGATGTTTTGCCATCTTAGTATCCGGAAAGAAAAAGGAGTGGAAGGGTCTTTGATAGAGTAGCCTTTATGCTTTGAGCTCTTGCAGATAGCTAGTATTTTGGATGACACAAAGGTATGGTAGGAAGCTGGCTTCCTCGTCTCGCTCGCTAGACAGTATTTAACGCTCTTCTGTGGGAGTTAATGCCTTTAGGTCGCAAAGTAATACTACTGGTGTAATAGTAGTTTGATGTAATGGTCTAGGTTGTAAAACTCTATTCCTCCTGTTAATAAAAGAAAGGGGACAATATTCTCTAACTCGAAACAAACATATTGGTTTTTCCCTAATGTTGCTTATATAGCTTAATTTAAGTACCCCTTTATCACGAGATTTCACAAGTTCACATGCATTTCGTCATTTCGAGAAATATGCATCCATTTTAGACTTCATTCTCTGCGCTTGCGGCATCGACGTATACTTCCAGTCCACTCCTGCACATCGGGCATGTGGGGGATATAGTACCAGGGTACCTCACGAGCAAGCCTGGCAGCCCACCAAAAGGGGGTGGCCCATCTCACCGTTCCGGACCTGAAGACGTGCGGGACAAGTCGGCGCACGGAAGAAGGATCTGGAAGGAGAAATCCTAGTTGGAATAGGAATTATTGTAAAGAAGGAAAGGATTCTTAGAGATAGGATCGGATACAAACCGACTTGTAACCCTGCCCCCCGATATATAAGGCGGGCAGGGACCCCCTCCAAAACAACGAACCACAACTGGAACCACATCCGAATACATCGAAGACATCTAGACAACAACTCAACAAGCAATACAACACCCCAAACAGGACGTAGGGTATTACGTCGAGTCGACGGCCCGAACCTGTATAAACCCTAGCGTCTGTCCATCCTAACCATCTTGCTTCCGATCTTTGCGATCTTCCCTACATTACAAATCACTTCCGTGGGCTACCCCGTGGAAGACTGCCGGAGATAATATCACCGACAGTGGCGCGCCAGGTAGGGGGTATCGCCGAGATCAATCTGGTAAGCTCGATGGATCGCGTCAAGATCTTGGACAGCTGCAACCTCCCGGACGTCGACGAAGTCGAGATCCAGTTCGGGGACGTCGTCACCACCACCGCCTTGGATACCCAGGCGGCAGGAGCTACGGTCGCCACGGAGGTCTCCTCTCTGGCGCCGACTTCGGCCATCACGGCCCAATCCGGTCCGATCGCCTCTGATCATACCGGATCTACCCCGCTGAGTCCTTCGCAGAACGCGAGGTCAGACCAGTCGGGAACAGATCTACAATCACTCGGTTCCGATCCGACTCCTGAGAGTCGCGTCGCCGAATCATCGCAGAGCGTAAACGCTCAACCCACACGCGTCCAGAGCCCTGAGGTCATTGCTGTTCAGACCCCTGGCTTTTGCGCGCTTGCTCAGAAGCAAAAGATGAAGGACATCGTCCAGTCGGATGATTACTTCTCTGGGAGCGACTCCTACGGCCTAGATCTACTGGGACCCTCAATCCTAGACGATCTGCCGGAAGGATACACGGTGTCCGATGCCTCTACAGAGCCGGAACTACTAGGATCACTCGGAGAATTGACTCCGAGTAGTTTGGAGCGTTACACGCCCACATCCGACTTCTCCGAGTCCGAGGAAGACTACCTCGCGCAAGAAGGAGTCGGATCATATTGTTACATGGTGGCGCCAGCAACGCCAACCAATCCTGTCTCAGAAGATGAGGTCACTCCTGCTGAGGAGACGACCGAAGCCAGGAACCAGCGTCGAGGACGCAATGCCAGTCGGGCGACTCGCAGAGCCGCACGACCACACGGAGCCGCCGCGTCAGGATCTGGTACTGCTCGACTCCAGGAGCCTCGCTCTGAAGATCATCGTCGCCAACGGGATCAACACGAGCGGAGGAGCGCCCGGAACTTGATGCGCGACGGCACGTTCGAGTTCAACGGACACGAAGTCTACGAGACACCGGTCCAGAACCTCGTTACTATCAACGAGGAAATCAATCGGCTACCGCCTAACACTCCGGGCTTGGAAAAGGTAAGGGCTCTCGTGCAGGCCGCCTCCGTCCAGGTTCACCAGATGCAAGGCAGAACGACCACCGACGCTCCTGAACCCGGTTCATCTCGACACCGGGCCGGCGGCGGATCGGGTCGTGATGAAGACCTCCGCACCACGATCAACAGAGATCGAGATGCAAGGGACATCATCACCAATAGCACTGAAGAGCGCCATCGCGAAGAACTCCGACGGCGCCAAGAGTATGATCGGGATCATGGAAATCCCCGTCATAACCCCAACAGAAGCGGCTACTCGACAGAGTCAGACTACTCTGACCTCTCCGGTAGCCCAAGGCGCGGCAACAATGGTGGTCGACGACGAGTGCTTCCGCCACCCAGGCGGCCGACTCCACCAAGAGATCGGACTCCACCGCGCAGCAGAACCTACCGACAGGACCGAACTCCACCCAGGACTCGGAACTATCGGAGGACCCGTTCCCCACCCAGGGACCGGGATCGCAGGAGGGACAGCACACCCCCAAGAGTGGTTGACGGATCGGGTCCGAGCGATTCCCGGCCCAGAGGTCGGATCGGTGGATTCCAGTCGTTCACCAAGCGCTTGAGAAGCGTGACGTGGCCCAGAGGCTTCAAGCTGTCGGACATCGACAAGTACGACGGGAAATCTGACCCATCTCAATGGCTTCAGATCTACTATACCGCCGTACAAGCAGCCGGCGGCGACGAGGACGTGATGGCGAACTATCTTCCCATCATGCTCACCAAGGACTGCCGCAATTGGCTGGCAGGACTCCCGCAGGACGCCATTGACAACTGGGAGCAGCTTACCGAACTCTTCATCGGTAACTATCTCGGTACCTGGGAAAGGCCTGGGAGCAAGCGGCTCCTCGGTCAGATCAGGCAGCGCAAGAACGAGACTCTGCACGACTTCGTCCGCAGGTTCTCGGAAAAGCGCAACTCCATCACGGACGTCACGGATCAGGAGGTGATGTCAGCTTTCCAGCGTGGCATCTCCGATGGAAGACTGATCCATAAGTGGACTCGGAAGCCACCCGCGACTGTCAATGACATGTTCCGGGTCGCTAGCACGTGGGCGGACGCCGAGATCGCGGAAAGAGAACAACTCAGCGAGATTAGAAGCCGCTGGGAAGAAGAGAACAAGACGACTCGCAAACGCGACCGCCGCGACGACGAAGAACGACATGACGATCATCGATGCAATGACAGCCAGCCTCGCAAGAAGAAGAGCGAGGGAGACATGGTCGCCGCCCTGGACCGGTCCAGAGGCCGGGTAACTCCAGAGGACTTCCAGCGCATGCTCGATGAGCAATGCCCATACCACAAGCACAAGCACTCGGCGCGAGAGTGCTATGGGCTCAAGCGAGCCTTCACCGGGGGCAACAGAGGCCCCCCATACAGAAAGAGGAACGATGGTTCCCCGCGTGACGACAGGCGAAACGACGAGCCTGATAATGACTTTCAGGAAGCCGACCGAGTGGTCCGCATGATTTACGGCGGATCAGAGTTCGAGTCAAAACGCCAGCAGAAGCTCACTCATCGCCAGGTCATGCATGCGAGGGAGCCACCGGTACCTGAGTACCTCAAGTGGTCGGAAGTTCCGATCACATTCACCCGGGAGGATCATCCAAACTTCATACCGAAGCCCGGGTCCCATGCCTTGGTAGTAGCCCCGACGATCCGCAACGTTCGGCTCACCAAGGTACTAGTCGACGGTGGCAGTGGCCTGAACATCCTCTTTGCTAACACATTGAAGGAGCTCGGCCTGACTACTCTCGATCTGAGTCCCCCCCAATCCGCATTCTACGGTTTGATACCGGGAGAGGGGGCAGAACCACTCGGGCACATCACGCTGCCCGTCACTTTCGGAGACCGGAATAATTACCGGACCGAGCATATGCAGTTCACGGTGGCGAACTTTGAAACTGCATACCACGCCATCCTTGGGAGGCCGGCACTCGCCAAGTTCATGGCGATTCCTCACTACGTCTACTTGCAGGTCAAAATGCCAGGACCGAAAGGCGTAATCACCGTCTTGGGAGACGTCCGAGTCGCATACACGTGCGAGCAGGAAACTCTCAACGCGGCAGCCGCCCTGGACATGTCCAAGCGCATGGAACAAGTACTGGCTGCATCACAGGAGGTGGACAAGGACGCTCTAGAGATCCCCACCAAGAAGCCAGCGAGAGAAGCCATCGCGCCGAGCAAGGAGACGGAGCTAAAGAGGATCTCTCTGGACCTGGACGACCCAAAGAAGACGGCCGTCATCGGGGCAGAGTTGGACCCCAAATAGGAAGAAGTGCTCGTCAAATTCCTAAGGGAAAACACCGACATATTCGCGTGGAAACCATCCGATATGCCAGGTGTCCCAAGGGAACTTGCCGAGCACTCCTTGAAGGTCAATCCGACTGCCAAACCGATCAAGCAAAGGCTTCGTCGATTCGCGCAGGACCGCAAGGAGGCGATTAGGGCAGAAATTACGAAGCTGTTAGCAGCCGGATTCATTCAGGAGGTGTTCCACCCCGACTGGTTAGCTAATCCAGTTCTTGTAAGAAAAAAGAATAATAATGATTGGAGAATGTGCGTTGATTATACAGATCTCAACAAAGCTTGCCCTAAAGACCCCTTCGTTCCCCCCCGCATCGATCAAGTTGTTGATTCCACGGCAGGTTCCGCCCTGCTCTGCTTTCTCGACTGCTACTCAGGATATCACCAGATAGGCCTGAAGCTGGAAGACCAGATAAAAACCGCGTTCATCACGCCGTTCGGTGCCTTTTGTTACAACACAATGGCCTTCGGTCTGAAAAACGCAGGTGCAACTTACCAGAGGACAATTCAAGCATGTCTGGATCAATTGATCCCAGACATAGTAGAAGCTTACATCGACGACATCGTGGTCAAGATCATGAACCCTGAGGACATGATAGGGAATCTGACAAAGGTCTTCGAACGCCTACGCGTATTCCGGTGGAAGCTCAACCCGGAAAAGTGTGTCTTCGGAGTACCCTCAGGTAAACTACTCGGCTTCATGGTCAGCAACCGCGGGATCGAGGCAAATCGCGAAAAGATCACGGCCATCACCAAGATGCTACCACCAACCTGTCAAAAGGATGTGCAGAAGCTTACTGGATGCATGGCAGCGCTCGGTCGTTTTATATCACGACTCGGCGTTCGTGGATTGCCGTTTTTCAAACTGCTTAAGAAGCAGGACAAGTTCGTGTGGGATGAAGAGGCGAAGCGATCTTTTCAGGAACTCAAAGATTACCTGCAGAATCCTCCCATCCTCGTCCCACCTCAACCAAGAGAACAGCTCTACCTCTACATCTCTGCTACTCCCCGAGTGGTCAGCACGGTACTAGTGGTCGAGCGTCCTGAAGAAGGACACGCATATGGAGTTCAGCGACCAGTCTACTTCATCAGCGAGGTTCTGACCATATCTAAGGTACGCTACCCCCATGTGCAGAAATTATTATATGGAGTTCTTATCTCAGCAAGAAAGCTGAAACACTACTTTGAGGCCCATCCAATCTCGGTGGTGAGCGAAAATCCGTTAGGGGAAATTCTTCATAACCGAGATGCCAGCGGCCGAATTGTCAAGTGGTCAATAGAATTGGCCGCTCATCACATAAACTTTGTTCCACGTACTGCTATCAAGTCTCAGGTCTTGGCCGACTTCGTAGCAGACTGGACAGAAAACCAAGCTCCGGCTGACGACAAGATAGTTGAATACTGGGAGATGTACTTTGATGGCTCCCTCTAGATAAAAGGAGGCGGCGCAGGCGTGATCCTGATTTCCCCAAGTGGACAGGAACTAAAATACGTCCTTCAAATCATGTTTCCAGTATCCAACAACGCAGCTGAGTATGAAGCAGCTCTGCACGGTCTCCGCATCGCAGTATCTCTGGGTATCAAACGCCTGATGGTACGCGGGGACTCTGCCCTGGTCATAAACCAGGTAAACAAGGACTGGTCCAGGACCAACGAAAAGATGGACGCATACTGCGAGGAAATTAGGAAGCTGGAAGGGAAATTCTATGGCTTAGAGTTCCATCATGTGGTGCGCGACCATAACAAGGCAGCAGATGAGCTTGCTAAGATGGGGTCCACCCGTGAAGGCGTCCCACCCGGAGTTTTTATACAAGATCTTATCAAACCTTCTATCAAGATAAACCCGGATGGCACTGTCGCGGAGCAACAAGTCGGAGAATCCCCAGAGTCAGCCACTTTAGTGGCAGATGAAGCGTTGGACTGGAGAACACAGATCATCGATTATCTGGATAGCGGCATACTACCTGCCGAGGTCGCAGAAGACAAAGATCTAAACTCGCTCCACGAACAAATCGTGCGGCGCAGCAAAAACTACGTCATCATCGGAGACAAGTTGTATCGTCGATCTGGAGCTTCCCAAATCCTACAAAAGTGCGTGAGTCGCACTGAGGGTATAGAACTCTTGACCGACATACACAAAGGAATTTGTGGAAATCACGCCGGAGCTAGAACCATTGTTGGTAAAGCTTTCCGGTCTGGTTTCTACTGGCCGACTGCTGTAGCAGACTCAGAGAATATCGTGCGGCATTGCAAAGGGTGTCAGTATTTTGCAAGGCAAATACATGCACCTGCACAACAGCTGCAAACCATACCAGCGTCCTGGCCCTTCGCTTGTTGGTGCTTGGATATGATCGGTCCGTTTAAGAAGGCTCCTGGTGGTTTTGACCATGTCCTTGTAGCTATCGACAAGTTTACCAAATGGATTGAGGTAAAACCAGTCAGAAAGCACACGGCAGCCAAGACCATCGAGTTCTTCACCGACATCACCCACCGCTTCGGAGTCCCAAATCGTATCATCACAGATAATGGTACGAACTTCGTAGCGCAGGAGTTTAAAGATTGGTGCAGCGATCGGAGCATCAAGCTATGTCCCGCTTCCGTCGCACACCTAAGGGCCAATGGCCAAGTCGAAAGAGCCAATGGCGAAATAATCAAAGCGCTCAGGGCCCGGATATTCAAGCAGCTGAAGCAACATGACGGACGATGGATCAAGGAGTTGCCGGCTGTAGTCTGGGGGCTGCGCACACAGCCGAGTCGTGCCACGAAGCAAACTCCGTTCTTTCTGGTTTACGGTTCGGAAGCTATCCTACCAACGGACCTCACATACGGCTCCCCCCGAGTGGAGTTCTATGATGAATACGACGCGCAAGTGGCGCGCATTGAAGACCTCGATAGCATCGAGGAGAAGAGATTGGCTGCCCAGATCCAAGCCGCGCGTTACGCTCAGGTCCTGCGACGCTATCATGATCGATCAGTTAAGCAGAGGTCCTTTGAAGCAGGCGACTTGGTTCTGAGAAGGAAGCAAGACACCAAGGGCGCGCACAAGCTTGCGTCCCCCTGGGAAGGTCCATATATTATCAAGTCAGTCAGTCGCCCAGGCTCATATCGACTCATGACCGATCGAGCACTTGCAACGCTTCTACGCCTGAATCAGTTATGTATTTGTCTTTTTATTTTTTAGATTTATTTGCTCCGAGTGATTTTGGAGGGTAGTCACCCCCAGTTACGACTCGGCTTGTTTACAATGAGTTATCAATAAAGTTGATTTCATCTTTCATCTATTTCTACTACTCGCATTTCCTCTTTCGCGTCACGCACATAAAGTATGAGGGGAACAAACCTTAAATCGAGAGGGAAAGTACTCGCCAAGTCAAAGCTCTAAACGTACGACAAAGACTCTGCGGCATGAGACTGAGACCAACGAGGCTAATCTACTCCGTAACAGGTCAACCACTCAGAAATTAAGGCTAGCGCAGAAAGAAAGGGAGTTGTAGACCAACAAAAACTTATATACAAAAGTGATAATTCATACATTGTTCAAAAAACAGTACTGGTTCGACCACATACTACAAATATTTTGTTTACTCTGCAGGGTCGCCAGCACCAGACGGGGCCGCTTCATCCAAGTCGTCAACAACGTCCTTGGACAGGGCGTTGGCGATGGGCTCGACTTCATGGAGCAGTCTGCCCACGTCGTCTTCAGAGGTACCGGCAGCATACCCGTGGCCGAGTGGCTCCAGGTTTGACACCGGGAACAGCGACTTGAGCACTGCCAGGACATGGCCACAGCTAGCTTGGCTGATGGAGCAGAGCTGTCGCCGGAAGTAGCGTGGGAGCGCCCGAACGCGGTCGAGGATGGAAGCTGAAGACGATGACGCCTCCGGCTCGATCTCCTCCGCCACCACTCGGATAGCATCCTCCAGCGCTGTCTTCTCAGCGCGCAGCGCCTCAGCCTCGCCTTGCAGCCGGGCCACCTTGGCAGTGAGCTCTGCGAATTGGGACATAGTCCGATATCGATAATCTAAAGAAGGTTAGATCTGAATAAATTTTCATGTCTGACAGAAAAACAAATAAGGAAGAACATACCTCTGAGCTCGTGCACGGCCTGGGCTTCGTTGAGCTTAGCCTGCTCTACCTCCCCGCATAAATCGCGGGTGGTACGCTGGGCTTCCTCCAACTCAGCCTGTCGCTCGACTGCATCAGCTTCGAGCTCAGCCACTCGGGCCACCAAGGAGTCGGCCTTAGCAACTGCAGAAGTTAATTCTTGGATAACCAAGGCTTTAGCCTCAGCTTCAGCAGCTAAGTCCTGCAAAAACAGGTCAGAAGACAATATGAATCAATATGCCAATGGTATTTGATATCAACAAGATAAGAAGTTCGGGAAGTACCTTGGCTATGTGGCCCATGCGACGATGAAGGGACAGGAACTCCTCCAGAGGAGTCAGGGGAGCACCACCACCTTGGACGCCGACCGCCGCAGAAGCTATTTCGACCATCGCAGTCCGGGGCTCCTCCACTGCTGCAGTCGGTTCAACTGCAGCAGCATGCTGGGGGCTGCCTTGTGGGACTGGCGGAGGAGTTGGCGACGCTGGTACAGGACTCGGCGGTGGCGGGGTTGGCTCCCGCTGCGACTCGGGTAGCGGACCCACAGGCTGATCGCTGAGAAGATCAGCCGAGTGGATCGGCACCTCTGAAGTTTGGATTGTTGGGGCTGCGGTCTCAATCGCCGACTGAGGCGGAGGACCCGAGAAGGGGACCTCAGACGGCGTGCTACAAAAAGCATTTATGGATCACTAACAAAGAGCATAAAGGAAATCAAGACAAGACAAGAATACTTACAGAGTAGAAACGCGCATTCTCAGGCGCTTTCCTCTCCGAGTTGGGGAAGGGAGGTCCCTCGGACTTGCAGCGCTCAGAGGCATCACTGCAAGGGGAGACTGCTCCGAGCTCGTGATTGGCGGCTGGAGAGACGGCTCGGTGATGCCAGCTTCATCCTTCTCCGAGTCAGACGACTCAGATATAAGGAGCTGCCGGCGGCTGGGCGCATCCCTGAACACGATCCCTGTGGAGATCTTCCGCTTCTTCAGAGCAGGAGCAGCCTTCCCACTACTCGGAGATTGCACATCGGGGGAAGGAGAGGATGATAGAGTGATATCCGAGTCATGCAGATCACTCTCACTTTCCCCGACTGCTTCTTCAGATCCAACGGCCCTGCGCCGACGAGGCTGATCCACTCCCTTTGGCATCTCAGGCAAAGGAGGGATGGATACAAAGGCAACTCGATCCTGCAAATATTGGATTCAGTTTTGAGATTACACCCAATGGGTGGAATTGAAATAAAAACAAGAACAAACTGACTAAATACCTCAGGGCGTGGATTTCCCAAGTTGAACGCCGGAGGACAGTCAGTAGTCCTCAGCGACGTTCCAGGTGCGAAGAATTTGCCAAGCCGAGCGGCGGCTTGGACTTTGTCGACGCGCTCGGGGGCTTCGCGCGTGTTGTCCCCCTCGGCGTAATATTCATACGCCGGGTGAGCCCGCTGCTTGAGGGACTGGACCCGGCGTAGAACGAAGTTGGCTGCCACTCCGACGGCAGACAACCCTCTGTCCTTCAACTGGGTAATAAGACCCAGGAGCTCCCGAACCTGGTCCATTTCACTCTCCTTGGGAAGAGCGGTCCAGGATTGGGAGGGGACAGGACGAGAATCAATCTCTGGAGAGATGGCAGGCGAGTGGTTTCCTACGTAAAACCACTCGGACTGCCACCCCTTATTGGAGGTAAGGAAAGGGATGTCAAAATACTCCCGAGTTCGACCCTCGCGGAGTTGGAGTCCGGCGCCCCCGACTACTAGTGGGCAGTCGGTTCGGGGATAAGGCTTAAGAAGAAAAAGATGAATGAAGAGATTGAAGTGAGGCTCTATCCCAAGATAGGCCTCACAGAGGTTGATGAAGATGGCGATGTGAAGGATAGAGTTGGGATTCAATGCGCAAAGGCAGATCCCATAGTAATGCAGCAGCCCGCGGAGGAAAGAATGCGCGGGCAAGCCAAGACCACGAAGAAAGAAAGATTCGAACACCACCAAATCAGAGGAGTTTGGGGTGGGGAAAGACTCACCGGTGGCGGCGCGCCACTCGGCGGTTTGCTGGTCGGGGAGGACGCCATCCATGACGTGCTGCTCGAGGCGCCTGGTGGAGGTGATGGATTCCCTCCACTCGGCGGCCCGATCCACGGCGACCTCGGCGACGGCCTTGCCCTTGGACGACCGGGCCCTCGCTGGTGACTTCTCCTTCCGCTTCGAAGCTTCCTTCCTCTTGGGCGCCATGGCAGTGATTGGTGCTGGAGAGCGAGGAAGAAGGGTGCGGGAGCAGATCTAGGGTTTTGCTCTGGCGCAAAGGGAACTGGAGCGTCGGGGAAGGCAAATGGCAAGTAAAGGAAGAAGAATGCGGCGGGGATGGCTTATAAAGGAAGGGACCGTTCCTCCCGCGCGCGGCGCGGCGCTTGTCTCGGGAACTGAACCGACGCAGGCACGTCCCGTCGCTTTGAATTCAAAGATGCGATAGGGAATCGCGATATCTCGCGATATCTCGCCTTCCGTAAGGCGACCGTTAGGGACGCAACGGACTTTTAGGAATAATGGGCCTAACGGGCTGAAATTAGCACGACCTTTCGGTTCTGTTACGATAATAAATTTGTGGGTTCCTGAGCTAGGGTTCAGGGGCAGAAACCACTCGGTCGTGAGGCTAAAATTAGTCGACGACCAGACTTGATTTTGCAATTAATATTGCGACCTCGCAACTGATTTTTTACGTAAGGCATGCGATACTATCGCTAAATTGACTCAGAAATTTGGGTCAAATGCTGACAAGTATAAGTCTTGTGAGAAGATGGCTTACCATATGGTCAAGCTGAGTCGTGGGACACGACTCGGAAGTCATGCCGAGTTCAAAGAACTTGAGGACAAAATCCTTATAAAGGGGAAATAAAAAAGCCCTTGAAGGAAAAATTATCTAAAATCCATGTCCAGAGGCATGGGGGCTGAAAAATCAGTCGGAATTCATAGCTTTCAGAGTCTTGATACGATCATGCTGAGTCGTAACAAGACTCGGGGGCTACACCCAATGGGTGCACCTGGAGGTGCACACCATTGATGGATCAAGTTCAAAAAGAGATTCATAATATTTATTTTTGACCCTCGACCAGAATATTATATTCTGCTCAAGGCTCGGGGGCTACACCCAATGGGTGCACCTGGAGGTGCACACCATTGAAAATCAAGATATAGATGGATAAAAGTTGAAGACCTTTGGCCAATTTCATTCTAAAATTGCCCAAAGCCCGGGGGCTAAGTGTATTCACTTCGCTGTCGCGTCGTGAAAAAGAGCACTCCTTCCCCTCACTTTGACTGAAATTGAAGAATTGTTTTCAGGAACGTCTGAGAAACCACTCGGATCTTCCTTGAAACCACTCGGATCTTCTTCGAAACCACTCGAATGAGATCTTAGATGACTTGGAGCACTCGAATTATGCAAGAAAAGATGGAACAATTACAGCCAACGATCGGCCAAGAAGTGCTCGGGGGCTACTGTGGGGGATATAGTACCAGGGTACCTCACGAGCAAGCCTGGCAGCCCACCAAAAGGGGGTGGCCCATCTCACCGTTCCGGACCTGAAGACGTGCGGGACAAGTCGGCGCACGGAGGAAGGATCTGGAAGGAGAAATCCTAGTTGGAATAGGAATTATTGTAAAGAAGGAAAGGATTCTTAGAAATAGGATCGGATACAAACCGACTTGTAACCCTGCCCCCCGATATATAAGGCGGGCAGGGACCCCCTCCAAAACAACGAACCACAACTGGAACCACATCCGAATACATCGAAGACATCTAGACAACAACTCAACAAGCAATACAACACCCCAAACAGGACGTAGGGTATTACGTCGAGTCGACGGCCCGAACCTGTATAAACCCTAGCGTCTGTCCATCCTAACCATCTTGCTTCCGATCTTTGCGATCTTCCCTACATTACAAATCACTTCCGTGGGCTACCCCGTGGAAGACTGCCGGAGATAATATCACCGACAGGGCATTCCTTAAACCCATAGTACAAAATAGCCTGCTATAGCTCCGCTATCTCCCGCTATAGCCAATTTTAGAGAGGTGCCGCTATTTGCTTCTACGTGCAATTTTGCCGCTATTTGACGCTATAGCTCCATTTAACCCGCTATTAGCTGTTTTTTAAGGCCTTCCGCTAAATGGCTTAGCCCGCTATTTTCTACCATGTTAAACCCCCTGACAAGGTACTCCCCCAAGCACCTGGCGTGGAAGATGTGCGAGCACCGGGGCCACGCCGCCACTCTCTTCTTTAGAGCCTTGCAACAGATCGGGCAGTTCTCCCCGGCGACCCTCCTCCGCTTCGCTGGCCGCACGTTCTTCTCCTTCTCCTTCACCAGCGGCGCCGGCAGGAGGAGCTCCGTCTCTCTGCCGACGTCGAACACCACCGCGGCGGGCTGCGCATCCCGCTCGCGCAACGCGGACACCAATGGCCGCGAACATGCTCCCCATCCGCGCCGGCGTGAAGTGGCGCGGCCCGAGGATGCCCGCGTCAACGGTGACCACGACGCGCGCCGGCGCCACGCGTCGGCCGCCACCCCTTGACCAGGCTGGACCACATGGCCCGGAGCTCCGGGCAGAAGCGGGACGGGTAGAGCAGCGGCGCCAGCGCGGCGCCGGCGAGTTGCAGCGATCTTGTCGTGCCGGCGGCGTGGGCGGGGAGGCCGGAGGTGGAAGCGCACGCGTGCCAGCTTGGGACTCATGACGTCGGTGGTGACGTCGTCGTCGTCGCCCCCGCCGTTGGCACGCATGAAGTGGGTGCAGCGGTAGTGCACGAGTATCTCGCCGCCGGGCGCCGCCGCCGCCGCCGTTGCCGGGGTGACACGCATGAACATGGCCGTGTTGTGGACGGTGGCTAAGCGCGTCGGCCGCTTGAGGTACTCTAGGTCTAACTCGTCTAAGACCAACTGGACGTCCGGCGGCGGCTAGGGCTGGCTGCCCTCGTCTTCGAAGTCGCTGTCGCTCAAGTACTCGTGGATTTCTAAGGGCCTCGAGCGGACCACAACGCTGTCGCCAAGAACGTCGCCGGCAGGCAAGGGAGGCGCTGCAACTGCCCGCCGCCGCTTCTTGCGTTCCGGCACCGCCATCTTGACGCCCGCCGCTGCTGGCGTTCCGGCCGGCTATAGCTTGTGCACCCAGCCGTCGCCTGGTGAAGAGGGGAACTCGGATGGATTCTGTGGGCTTGAGAGAGGGGCGCCAGGATTTATGGTCCGAGCAGCCTGCTTCTCTGGTCGATTCGGACTTCCGCTCCACTCCCCCACAGTCCGAGTCGGATCGATCGGTGCTGGTGCGAAGGAAAAGAATTCGGTCAGTATCTCGTGGCCGATGATGGATGACACGTGCGCGGATAACGGGATCGGACGATCCAGCCGAGGAAGCCCAGCTCCAACGGACGGGCTTTCAGCCTATAAGGGCGTCCGCAGCGGTAATAGAGAGTCCCTAGCTATTTGGTGTGCCACCTCATATTTATAGGTCCACATGTAAGAAATTTTTTATTCAGCACTCTCTCTCCTCTCTTATGTAGAGTGCGGTCCCCAACACACTAATTCAATCACCTCATGCTGCATGCACGCTGTGAACAGAGAGAGAAAAGGAAGAGTGGTCCCATGAGCTCCTCTATAATCGTGCAGAGACTATCTCTTAGAGTAGAGCAAGTATTATAAGGCTGACTAGGCGAGCTATTCAGTGGACAGATCAGAAAAAAGTCGCGGTGGCGGAGAGAGAAGGGAGGAGAGAGAACGAGGCGGGCGCATCATGAAACGCCAGCTTGAGCGGGCGTCTCCGCGCTTGCTAACCTCCTGTTGGCTGCACGCTGCTATCGAGAGGTGCAGTACATTAAAAACTCGTGGCCCCCACCACTACTGCATGGCCGGTGGGATGAGTTGGACCTCCAGACGCCCGCTCACGGACGAAACTATAGACCATGCTATTAAGAAATAGCTGGTGCTTTAGTTTTTCACACTCTCTCACCTCCAAATCAGCTATTCGAGCCTAGTCAACCGCCAAATAGCTAGCTCAAATAGTCTTGTTGGAGACGCCCTAAGTTCGTCCTCCGAACGTGTGCCCCGCTGTCGCCGACTGGAGGACCTATGTATCAGATCTATTTGTAGGGTTTGAAAAGTCAAGATGGATCAACTCATTGGTTATGAGCAAAGAGAGGGGGGAAAATTGGGTGTGCACGGTGCGCACCGCGGCCACCGTGCGCACCCCTACCCCTGTGTCTCTGCGACGTGGGCCTGAGTAGTCCCTGGTAGTATTGGAGGAGAAATCACTATCCAAAGAAACAAGTGCAGTGCATTTCATTTCTCCCTCGTCCAGGCCCACGTTGCAGGGACACAGGGGCGGGGGTGCGCACGGTGGTCACAGTGTGCACCGTGCGCACCCAATTTTTTTTTCTAAGAGGGGACGCTTTCCGAAAAAGAAATTGAAAAATAAAAAAAATATAAGGGACACAAATCTTAGATCACGGAGGAAGGGTTCATTTCCAAAGCTTCAACTTTCAGCCGCACATCATCTTCATCCTCCAGCCAGCTTTCATCTCGAGGCAACAGCAGCTTCCACGAGCTCTTCTTCCCATGCCTGCACTCCCTGCCCTGCGTGCCCCTACCCTGCCGCGGCAGACTAGGGTCTCGCCGGAGCTTCGAGACAGCCGCCGCGGAGCTCCAGCAAGACCCTAGCCCACCTACAGCGCCGCTGGCCCATTGTCGCCGGTTCCCTCGTCCATACTTGGCCCAACCAACCTCCTCCACTGTCCTGGGCGGCGGCGTCTCTACCACCGCCCTCACCACCTCCACGACCACCACCTCCGCCAGCCGGTCTGCGACTCCCAGCCTTCGTTCCCTCTGAGCAAGCCCGGCAATGGTGAAGTTCTCCAGAGCCCAAAAACTGAACCCAAAACCTCGTCGGATCCATCGTTGGAGCTAGTGAAGATGAAGCTCAGCGACAAAAATTAGAGCTATCGGGAGAACAGATTGGCTGGGGTAAAATTTGAGTGATGATGGGCGAGAAACACACGAGTGTCGTTTAGCTTTTCCCTTTGAAAATCAACAAGATATGACAGAAACCAAATTTTTTGGACTTATCTGGCCCGTTAGCAAAATGCATGGCGTATTTGAATTTAGAATACCAAACTGGCACTGCAGACTTAGGGTGTGTTTGGATCCAGGTGCTAAACTTTAGTACGTGTCATATCGAAATATAAGAGAGATGTCGGACATGATTTTTATTACCAATAAAAAACAAATTACAGATTCTATCAGTACTCCACGAGATAAATTAATTAAGTATAATTAATCCATCATTAGTGCATGTTTACTGTAGCGACACATTGTCAAATTATAGACTAATTAGGTTTAAAAAAATTTGTCTCGTAAAATAGTCGCAATCTATGTAATTAGTTATTTTTTAATTTATATTTGATACTTCATGCATATGTACTCTGTTTCGATGTGATAAGTGCTAAACTTTGGTAATGAGAACCAAACACCTTCCTCTCTGATAGCATTCATGGACGTGCGACACACACATGAGGTTGTGTAACTGTGACACTCTAGATCCATATGTCAGAATTGTGTAACTGCAAAGTTTCTTGTATGCATGTTCTTTGTAATTTTTAGATTTGGACTAGCTACCATCGTCAGAATCATCTTGATTCTAAAAAACTGCATTAGCAATGTTGGCTTATTGATGAGTGATGACACAGATGAGGTTCTTTGGATTTCAATTGGCGATGGCTTGTGATACCGATGGATAAACCTTTTATAAATTTTTCTAATATTGCTGCATGATTCTAGCTATGCTCCGTGAGTCCCATTGTTTTGATTTCTGTATATACTTGTTTCCCTGATATGCAAACTACAAGAAAGTAATCTTTATAAGGTGAATACTGATTGTAATCTTATTATCTAATCAAACAAACTTATTTGTAGTTTCTACTTTTCTATACATTATTTCATATAGAAAGGGCCACTACAGGAAAAAGCACTTTTAGTACCTTTTAATTTAGTACCGGTCGGGAAGGCCACGCTAACGTTTCGAGACTAACGTGGCGGTCGTTTAGTACCGGTTCCAGAACCGGTACCAGAATGCATCATTTAGTACCGGTTATAACACAACCGGTACTAACGTACCAGGGACCAAAGGTCGTTTCTCTAGTAGTGGGCTTATCTACCATGAAGCCTCCGCCGACTGCATCAACTTCATCTTTGGTTTGCCACAGAAAAAGATCAATGCTAGCTTTCTCATGTTTGAATCATCGCATATTATGGTCATTTCATTCATTTTCCATGCGCCCGTGACACCTTTTGTGACCGTTTGTCAAGTTGCTCACCGGCTCTACCGAGATCGTTAACTCCCTTTCCATTTTTTATGTAATTTGGTCCATTTTTGAAGGCTTTTCTGTTAACTGGCTGATCTAATATAATATATACGTGGTTTTTATCCAAAATAAATTAATCAGGCTCTTTTAATTTGCAGAGCTGAATCGAGTGATTCTGTCATTGTCACATTCTTAAATCTGACTCAAATGAGACTTTTAGCGCTCCTTGCGTCTTTCAGAGATCTCCAACAACGGGACGTCTCGGTCCGTTTGTAACTGTTTAGAAATTTAGAAAGTTTTGGTGCATGGAATCCCTACATTTCTAATATAGTAATGCCAGGCGACGTGTTAAATTTGCATCGAAGCTAGTACAAGCTAGAATACCACAATTTCGTGAAAATCAAAATGGCAAGCATACAGGTCTTACCTCAAGGTGATCGAGTTGAATGCAATGGACAAGGTACTTTGAATCATATTAAACCACTGCAGTACGTTAATGGTCGACAACACCAGAGCGTGACAATTGGAATATGGAAAAAGAAGACACGAAAGACACACGTGAGGAAAGGACCAGACACTGACACTATTTATCCTCCTATATCTCTTTGTTACAATGATTTGTAAGGGTTTGTTGGAGAAGCTAGGCTTTCAGAGTCAATGGGTACAGTGGATCATGACTTGTGTCACCACTGTGCGCTACTCAGTTCGCTTCAATGGGGTTCCGTTGGAGCCCTTTACCCCGTCACGCGGTTTACGCCAAGGTGATCCACTTTCGCCATATCTTTTCCTCTTAGTCGCTGATGGCTTGTCTGTGTTGTTGAAGCATTATGAAAGGACGGGACAATTGGAGGGGCTCAAGGTTTGCAGGAGAGCACCGAGTATCTCTCACTTGCTCTTTGCGGATGATAGTCTCCTCTTCTTCCGAACGAATCCCGAGCAGGCATCTAACATTAAAAGGGCACTGGGTTCCTTTGAAAAGTGTACTGGACAATTGTTGAGCCCGAGCAAGTGTTCCTTATATATGCATGAAGGAAGTGATGGTGACGAGGCACAACAGGTGAGGCAAATCTTGGGAGTTGAGAGAATTGATTTTGAAGAGAAGTACCTGGGGTTACCAATGCCACAAGGTCGAATGAAACGCGGCATGTTCCAGCCATTGGAGGCTCGGTTCATGAAACGTATGACGGCTTGGAGAGAAAAAGACTTGTCGGCTGCTGGAAAGGAGATATTAATTAAATCTATAGCACAAGCTTTGCCCAATTATGTTATGAGTGTTTTCAAGTTGACAGGTGGCCTCTGCGAGAGTCTCATGCGAACTATCCGCGCCTTCTGGTGGGGTGCGAAGAAGGGGCGGAGGAAAGTGCGATGGGTGCCATGGAAGTCTTTGATTATGCCTAAAGGTTATGGAGGAATGGGTTTTAAGGATCTACTTCTTTTCAATCAGGCCCTGTTGGCAAGACAAGCATGGAGACTGTTATTTTTCCCCGACAGCTTATGTGCACGTGTGCTCAAAGCAAAATATTTCCCGTCGGGGAATCTGCTAGACACGGTTTGTGCCGGGGAGGCATCACCGACATGGCGGGCAATTGAGCACGGACTGGAGCTACTAAAGAAAGGAGTTGTCTGGCGTGTTGGTGATGGGAGTTCAATCCGCATCTGGCGCGATAACTGGCTACCGCGGCCGCATGGCATGAAACCAATCGGAGCTAGGAGAACATGTCGCCTAAGGCGAGTAAGTCATCTTATTGATCAGAGCTCAAACACCTGGGATGAAATGGCATTACGGAGATTCTTGCACCCCTGTGATGTGGAGGAAATCCTAAAAATCAAGTTGCCAACCACATCATGTGAAGACTGGCTTGCGTGGAATTTTGAGAGGACAGGGTTATTCTCGGTCAAGAGTGCATATCGATTGGCCATGTGTGATGTTCATGGGTTAGGAGCAGTGGGCACAAGCAGCAGTGCAAGTGGTGAACGGGCGGTATATGGAAGAAGGTGTGGTCAGCGCGGGTCCCATCAAAGGTTAAAGTTTTTGCATGGAAAGTGATAAAGAATGGCCTGCCAACAAGATTGAATAAACACTACAGACACCTGGAGCAGGATAGGAGCTGTGAGATATGTGGCCATCCAAAGGAGGATTGTTTCCACGCCACTGTCATGTGCCCCCATGCTCGAGCACTACGACAGGCGCTAAGGAAGAGGATTACTCTCCCGGCTGAGCAAGACCTGGTTGATTCGGGGCCGGAGTGGCTGCTAGCAATTGTGGACAGGTACGATATTCCTACGGTGTCAAATTTTTTCATGCTAATCTGGAGGTGTTGGTCTGTCAGGAATAAAGTACTGCAGGAAGGGAAACAGATATCGATTGATGGTTCAGTCACTTTCCTGACGAGGTATATTGATGCACTGTTCCAAATCTGGCAACAACCAGCGCCTGCCGACGTCCGGGGCAAGTGCAAGATGTACAGGGAGCAGGAGGATCCAAATGCAGAGCAGCACCGGCGCGTGAATCAGAGGTGGAGTCCACCAGAAGGTATTTCGCTGAAGATCAATGTGGACGGAGCCTACTTAAAGGAGTCGGGCCGCGGGGCGATTGGAGTAATCATCAGAAATTGCCATGGTGATGCAGTACTGTCTGCCTGGCAGGGTATCAGTCATTGCAGAGATGCGGAGGAAGCCGAGGCGCTTGCGTGTCTGGAGGGTATCCGGCTGGCCTCCAGATGGCCGGATCGACCAATGGTGCTGGAGTCCGACTGCTTGACGATTGTGAACAAGTTGAGGGCGCGTAGTAAGGATAGATCTCTGGTGTCATCAGTTATACGAGACTCCCTGGATGAAGCTAACCAGCTCCTGAGTATTTGCTTTGTGAAGATTGGGAGGGACCAAAATAAAGTCGCGCACGAACTAGCGCACTTGGCTATTCGTACGGGCGAGAGGCGTGTGTTTTTAGATCAAGTTCCGGAGTGTGTGGAGGCTCTTATTTGTAATGACGCCCGTTAATTAATAAAACTTTTTCCCCCCGCAAAAAAAAAAAAACAATGATTTGTAAGGTACTAGTTAATACTATTTGGTACTTTTTCTTTAAATTTCTAGTGGTCTTTCATCCCCGGAAGGGAATTAGTGAAATTAGAGTAGTATAATATATAGCCCTATATATGGGTATTACAGTATCTATTCCTTTTATTTTCCCGTGACCCCCCCTACGGCATCATCAGCCCGCTGTTAATGATTTGATATATGCTGCTGCCTCGCTCGCTCCCTCTTCCCGAGATTTCTCTATTGTGACATCTAAATTTTTCACGCTAGAACAATGGATCAGGCAACAAAAATTCCATATGCATCATTGGGGCTGCTAAAACGGGATGTAGCACCGTTAAAAACACCCAATATATCATGCAACATATTATATTCAACATCATAGCATGCATATTATAGCAAAATGTGCATAAAAGATTCCCAGGACATCCCGTATGGGATTTGAGTTTAATATTAACGCACCATCGTAATATCCGTTATTGGGATACGCCATCCAATTTTTGGATGCGACATCCGAATTAAAAGGCGCCGCAACATTAACACGTACGGCGTACCTATCTTAAATTCATAATAAAAAAATCGGGTCAAAATTAGCACCGCAACATCCGTTAGGGCATGTACAGCCCGTCTGTAAGGCCCGTGTCCGTGATGTTTTTTTGCAAAAAAAACCCTGCGAGGCAGAGGCGACGGGGCGTAGCGTCGTCTAACGAGGCGACGGGGACGTCCCGTTCTCCCAGGCGGAATAGACGAAGTCGACGCCGTTGTACGACCTCGTCCTCCGGAGGCGACGCCGCGGCCGGATCCCGCGCGAAGAACCTGCAGATCCTGCCTTGTCCCGCATCGACGCATTTGCAGTTTGCGCTAGATAGTAGAGAGTGCCGCCGCCTCTTGCTCGGTTCACGTACACCGCCGTCTTGAGCAGCTGGAAGCTCGTGCTCCCTCTTCCGCTTGCACCCCACGAACGGCACGAGTACAATCACAGGGACGCCGCCGCCGCTGCCGGCGCGGGGCTTGGAAGGGCTCAGGAAAGAGAGGGGCACACGCACATGAGCTGTGGCCGGAGCCGGCTGACGGCGAGCAGCGGCGCAATAGCGATGGCGGCCGCAGAAACTTGTAAGTTCGATCTGTTCCTACCCCTTCGTTGAGCTGATGCTTTTCTGTTCTTGCCGATGCAATTTTATCTCCATATATTTTTTTCCTACAAGATTTTGAGATGATATTCCGAAGATTGAGGCTCCCTTTCTGGATTGATGTTTCATGCAGGGATGCCAATGGAGAAGCTCTGATTTTTTTTGGTATTGTTCCTTACCTTTGTGGGTGCGTAGGCCACCTGTTCGACGCAATGCCCCCGAAGGCCACTACACACTGGGTGCCGTTCAACCGGCCGGAGGCAGCGTCCCGCGGGTGAGGATTTGGCTGGCGGGCGGCTGGAGGTCGAGCTCACGAACAGCGGCGAGGACGACGAGCACAGGCTCTGGTTATCGTCTTCCCTCTTTTCATGTGTTTGAGAAGAAAAGTGATGAGAAAGAAAAAGGGTGACACACAATGATATACATAAAATTGTTTGTAATTGATCCTAACTACGTACAAAGCATTAAAAGTTCAGAGATGAACCCTGTCTGTGGGTTGTATGACCTGTTTTAGTCCTGTTTTTGTATCCGTCTTTATGATAAATTTGATGTGGTCAGAGACGGCTCCCTGTCTCTGGGTTGTACATGCCCTTATTAGAATATGGCGTCCAATTTTTGGATGGGGCGTCGTACACCGTATCCTTCGCATTACCGAACTATAATCGAAATACGCCGCTTGACAACCAAGACATTTACGACGGGGTGTATATATTAGTTTATTTTGCTTGTTACTTGTTAAGATTCCACAAAATTTACGACAAACGGATGTCCGTCAAACTGCCTCAGGCAATCGGAGTCCGGAGGTGGAAGTGGAGACCGAATCGACCGAAGAAGAGGCTCAGAACTGGAAAAAAAAAATAAAAAACAGCGGTCAACGGATAGACCGGAAGCAGCGCCAGCGGCCCCTAATAAATATGCCTGCCGCTCTTTCCTGCCCTCGACATCGATCAAGCTCCCTCCCCTCTTCATTGTCCATAGGAAGCAGCAGCAGAATTTGGAAGTGGCCGGGAGTCCAGAGAAGAGGCGACGGCGCGCATGGCCCAGCAGGGCATCAAGATGACGGCGCCGGCGGGGGAGCCCGCCGTGGTTGCAGCGCCACCCGTGCCTGTCGCCGGTGCCGACGTTCTTGGCAGCGGCGGCGGCGGCTGCGGAGGCGTTGTGATCGATGCCCCGTCCTCGGAACACGAAACCGAGCTAGCGGACGTCGATCTAACCGACGATGACTTCAGCGACGAAGAGGATGACGACGACAGCGACGACGAGTGCGTCGACAGCGACAGCGAGTTCGAAGACGACGATGGCCAGCCGCCGCCGCCGCCGCCGCCGGACGTCGTCGAGCACAGCGTCTTCTCGGTGGCGTCCGTAGGGTTCCTCGGGCAGCCGGCGCGCTTCGCCACCGTCCACAACACAGCCGCGTTCATGCGTCTCGCCCCTGCAGCGGCGGCGCCGGGCGAGAGCGGCGGCGGCGGCGAGATCGTCGTGCACTACCGCTACACTCGCTTCTTGCGTGCGCAGGGCGCGTGCGACAGCTGCGTCGACACGCACGTCCTGGGTCCCAAGCTAGCGCGCGTGCGCTTCCACCTCCCCGCACAAGCCGCCGCCGCCGCCGCCGATCCAGCGAGCTCGGTGGAGCTTGCCGGCGCCGCGGTGGTGCCGCTGCTCTACCCGGCGCGCTTCAGCGCGCACCTCCGGGCCCTATGGTGCCACCTGGTCGCCATGGCGCCGGTGCCGCGCGCCACGCGCGTCGTGGTCACCGTCGACGCGGGCATCCTCCGGCCCGGGGACTGGACTCCGGCGCGGATGCGGCGCATGGTGGCGGCGATGGAGTCCGTGGCACGGGAAGGCGAAATGCAGCCCGCGGTGTCCGACGTCTGCGTGGAGCTCCGGCTGCCGGCGCCGCTGGCCAAGGAGGACGACGTGCGGCCGGCAAAGCGGAGAAGGGTCGCCGGGGAGGACTGCCCGATCTGCTGTGAGGCGCTCGAGCAGGGACTGGCGGCGTGGCCGCGGTGCTTGCACATCTTCCATGCCACGTGCTTGGAGGAGCACCTTGTTAGGGGGTCTCAGGAATGCCCTATGTGCAGGAATGGACTGGAAGTGGTGGATGCCCCAAGCATGGAGTGAACACTGTAGCATCGGGCGCAGGTCGTCGCTGCAATGTGAATCAGTTGTAGTTTGTTTGTGTACCTTCAATGTAATGTTTCTTGTCACAAGTTATGGGTGCTTGTTTATTTGAAAAGGCCAAATGCATGTGAAGTTTGTGAAATCTTGTGACCAAGAACAAGAAGTACTCAAATTAAGCTACCACCATTAGGGAGAAAAAACAATGTGTGAATTTCCAGTTAGCTAGAGAATATTTTCCTTCCAAATTCGAAGAATCATAGGTGGCGTTTATAGTTCAGCCAAAAGGCTGATAATGGTAATGTTATTAGCTACCCCTGCTTTAGGTTACATAGTAATAATTCCCAGATTTTGTTTGGGCATACTGTTGCATTTGCTTGCAAGGTTCAACCTGTTCTATCGTTGCCAGGCCACAGAAAATTGTACAATCCGACCTGTTCTATCTGAGAAGTTCAGTTCATTATTGAAGTTCAGCTACTGTGCTACTTGCCTACTTGGAAGAAAAAAAATGTAACCATCCTAGACTACACCGGCAAGATTCAGACCGGGAGTGTGAGCGATATCATAGAGATAACGAGCGCGAGATGAATCCCAGAGGGTAGAGGAGGAAAATCACATTCCTTTTCCTTGCCAGAGTTCATTTCAGAAATAAAACAGATGTTCTCGTGTTCTTGCAGAAGGTGGCCTATATGCCGCTCGACACCGACCGCAGGGGCGGATCTAGCGGTGGGGCGGCCGACTGAAGCCCCCTCTACCGCCCCTCGGACAATGGAGCACCCCCCACCCCCCCCCCCCCCCTGAGCCCCTCCAAGAATTCTGTGGAAGAAGAATAGAAGGGAAGTAAGAAAACGAAGGAGGAAGAAGAAGAGCCCCTCCTAAACTTGTTGGCTGGATCCGCCACTGACCGACTGCATAGGGCCCACTCATCATATGCACATACGCACAGCTTGTAACTAGTCACCGTCTCAATCTAGGCCCACGGTTTTATCTGAATGTTTCACTACGGGAAAACTCTACATTGATGCATGCACGTTAGTGTCGGTCGTTCTGGAGCCGACACTGAGATGTGCATTTGTGCCGGTTAATAAGAACAGTGCTCGTAGAGGCACGTTAGTGCCGGCCGAGGGCACCAGCCGGCACTAAATGACGTCGTTTGGTGTCGGCTGTTGTTATGGACCGGCACTAAATGAGCACGCTATTTTAGTGCCGGCCAATAATAAACTTTGCAGCCGGCACTAACCAACAACAACAAAAAAATATCTTCAACACTTCACTCCTTTATCATCTCTGATCCACTCCATCGTCCTCCCTCGTCCCTCCTTAACTCTTCTCTCTCTCTCTTTCTTCTCTCCCTTTCTCTCATCTCTCCTTTCTCTCTCGCGTGCAGGCAGCCGAGGCGGAGGAGCGCGGGGCCAGGCCGCCGCCTGTCGGCGCGCGTGAGGGCCGTGGGGGCACGCGGGGCCAGGCCGCCGCCGTCGGGGCGCGCCGGGGCCGCCGGCGCACGTGTGGCCAGGCCGTCGGGGCGCTCGGGGCCAGGCTGCCGCCGTCAGCGCACGCGGGGGACGTCGGGGCGTGCGGGGGCCGCTGGCGCGCGCGTGGCCAGGCCGCCGTCGGGGCGCGCGGGCGCGGGGGCCGCTGTCGCGCGCGTGGCCAGGCCGCTGTCGGGGCGCCCGGGCACGGGTGCTTGGGGCCAGGCCGCCGCAAGCGCCGCCGCCAGCTCGCTCTTGTCTTCTCAATCTTGTAAAAGGATTTTTAGTTTCTTCTCCATTCTCTCCATCTTCTCAAGTTCTGATGAATTTTGTAATGTATTTTTGTTTGTAAGATATAAATCCAAGAACACATTGTTTGCATCTGTGTGTTCCTTCTTGTGTGTATATGTTGTTTGATTTTGTGCGTATGTGCATATTGTTTGGAGAGTAGCTTCTTGAAAACACAGAAAAAAGAATGAAAAAAGAAAAAAAGAAAAAGAGCACCTTGGCTGGTTAGGATGTTAGTGCCGGCCAGAGACGAGAGCCGGCACTAACATGCCTGCACGTTACTGTCGGCAATTTAGTGCCGGTCCTAACGTGCCCTATGACCGGCACTGATGAGGAGTTTTTCCACAGTGTTTGAACGTCGTAGATAGTGCCTATTGAGCGCCAATCATGGATCGCTTTGCCGTCACCATCGCCGGCGTTCACTACTACAAAAAACATTTGTAAGAGCTAGGGTTTTTTTAGTGGCGGACTAAAAGGCGACGCCCCCCTAAAAAAGCGAGCGGGCTACTGTAGATAAGGGCCGCCCTGGAAATCATTTTCAGGGGCGGGCCATGCCATGACCCGCCCCTGTGGGATATTGGTACCTGGGGGCCCCTTACCGACCAGGATAACAATCGGCCCGGGCCCATGTCTGACAGCAATGTGGGCCGACTCATGGCCGAGGCCCACAGGACAGCCCGAGCTTGGCGCACAAGATTACGAAGACTTAGCCCGCAAGACGTGCGGTGTGACATTCAGATCCCGCGAGATGCGCGCAACCCAGCTGGTGGATTGCGCCCGGATATCGGGAGATTGTATTGCAACCGACTCGGATTGCTTTCCAGATTGTAAGCCAGTAGGATTAGATCTCAACCGACTTGTAACCCTAGGCCGTCAGCCTATATAAGGCGGCCTAGGTCATCTCCCAAAGGGATACGCATTCTACGCCCTCTGCATCTTTGTAACCACCCACCGACTCGCCATTGCTCAGGGGCTTTGACGAGATCATCAATACAAGACACCACCGAACACAGGACGTAGGGTTTGTGCCTTTGGCCTGCCTGAACCTGTATAAACCTTGCGTCTCCTGTGTTACCTCGAGCTCCCTAGCCTTGCGATCACCCTTGCCAATAAATCTACCACTTGGGTACCCCCTAGGTGGATTGCCGGTCCTAGAGTCCGACAGTTGGCGCGCCAGGTAGGGGAGATTGCAGGGCATCTACATCTAGCTCGATGGCAGCTCCCTCCCGCGGGGTCATTTTCCCTGAAACCCTCAAGGGGATTCCCCAGCACCTCGAGGGGATCAGCTTCTT
>WEIB01000288.1:0-57414 GCA_015476505.1 Urochloa ruziziensis
TGCAGGCCCCGACATGGCGTGTGACCGCCCCTGGAGCAAGGGCGGTGCAACCGGCCCTCCAGGGAGGTCACACCGGCCCTGTGCAGTGGCACGAGGTTTTCTGGGATTTGATTCATTTTCGAGGCATTTTCGCACGCACAAGTTCACTTGTTCAGGGGGAGTTGCATCAATGCAGGGGGAGTGCTTTGAGTGATCTGAAAAGTGATTTGGAGATTCGAGACTTGTGTTTTGCGCCTTGCTCTTTTGCCGATGGTGTTGAGCCCTTTCGCTTCTTCTTGAAGGGTCGGCGTTTCTGGAGCTTTCTCTTGCGAAGTGACTTTGTTTCGGCTTGTCTTTGCTTTTAGTCACTTGCTTGAGTCTTGTTTTCGATTTCTTTTCTATTTTCTTTTTCTATCAATGGTTACTATGTGTGTGTGTCAATGCACTCATCAAGGGGGAGATTGAGGACCTGGTGTGTCCGAGGACCGGTGGATGGTCGCTTCCTGGTGTGATGAGTGATTGACAACGTGGTGTGGATTGACGTTTCCCTTGGCTCAAATATTGCAGGTGTAGAATGCGGCTTGGTTGCATTGGTGCAGGTGAAGAACAGGCGCGAAAGGTCTTAGCCATGGCGGCCTCCGAGGAGCGGAGAGACAAGTAGGCTTGGTTCGAGGGACCCGATGGCCGGTGGATCAAGTGCGGTTCACGTGCTGGCAAGAACGAGCAAGGGGACGTGGTTCCGGTGCGAGGTAGCGGTTCACAACCGAAGCTCGTACGCGGACGAGAAGCCGGCGCAAGGTGGCGGCTAACGACCGAAGTTTGCGCGCGGGGTTTGGTGATTTGGCCACAAAATCATCGGTGGACGGTTTCCCTTGGTTTGGGCCTCAAAACCAAGGACCGAGGACTCGACGTAGCGACGGCCCGGCCTGCCAGCCAGGGGCGGTCCAACCGCCCCCCAGGGGCGGTGTGACCGGTCCCACCTGGGCAGGTCGCCCGTGAGCGTCGAGGAGCTTCGATCCGGAGGACACGCGGCGTGATCGCAAGGCTTGCGTCGGAGGGAAGCTAGCTTGCGGTGGAAGGTGTCCCAGCCGGAAAAATCTTCGCGGAAAATGTCATATTCGCCCCTGAGGGGTATGTATCGCTTAGGGGTAGTTTAGTCTTTCGAGCACCACCATTTGGACTATTTAATAGACCCCCTAGGGGTGGTGGCTGTCATCTCTTCTAGTTTTCTCTTTGGTTTTCCTTTGAACTAGTTTTTCCCTTCATCCCCTTCACCTAGAACTACTTCTAATCTTTCCTAGTTTTGTATAGGTGAATTCATGGTTATGTGATGGAGTTTGTGCTGCTCATCTTTGTCCCATGATTTGATTTCCCGAGCTCCTTTTCGTTTTTTCCATTTTCGGAGGTATTTTCGGAGCCATTTTTGGGGGATTTTCGTTCTTCACTTTCTAGCCCGTTTTCTCTCGGATTTCTTTGGGGGAATCACGTATGAGTGCCTTGTGCCTCTTTTACTGGTGATCCCTTGCCCCCAAACGCCGGGAATCGGATTGGATTTGAAGTTTTCGGGATGAACTCGTGGAGGGTGTGTTCTTCGCTAGATTTGAAATCCCCGGAGTTCTAGGGAGTTAGAGGCCGAGATTTTTGGGACATAGCCTCTCCTTGAGGTGTATATCATCTACCCAAAGTTTCGTCTCTAAACTCCAAGCCGTTTGGGAGATCGTTCTCGAGTTGACCTTCTTCCCGTGCTGTCTGGCAAGACCGGTGCGACCGCCCTCGGATACCGGTGTGACCGCCACTGGCAAGCAAGGGCGGTGCAACCGCCCCTGGAGAAAGGTGCAACCGCCCCTGGCTGTGAGTTGGTGATTCGTGTGGTTTTCGTTCGATTCGTGTTGGATTTGTTCGATTCGTGTTCCGCTGTGTTGATCTTGTTCCTAGGGTCAGTAGCCTCACAGTAGCTACGTGATCTTGGCAAGATTGGTTGGTAGGCTTTGGAGTTGGTTTGGGAGTAGCCGGATTCGTGAGAGAAATTTTTATCGGCTCCCATTCACTCCCCCCCCCCCCCTCTCTGGTCGCCGTTTCGGTCCTTCATCGCGGCGCCGCCACCCGACGGGCGGCCATCGCCCCTGAAACGAGGGGATGCACTCGACCCACCATTAGAGTCTTGGCTGCTTCCAGGGCGTCCACCTCAGCTTGGAGCTCCCGGGGACCACCGTAGGGGATGCATCCCTCCGAAACGAGGGGATGCACTCGACCCACCTGGGTTCTGTTGCTCTCCGTCCGTCCGTTGCCGGTCTTACGACGGCAAACCGATCCCACCATAATGACGTTCTCATGGGAACAGCTCCGGGAGGCTAGGTTGGAAAACTTCTATGGGAATTATGAAAACCCGGTGACTTTTGGCCACCCCTTCGCCGTCAAGCAAGGGCCAACGGAAACACTGCAGAGTTTCGTCTGATGCTTCATCAACGTCAAGTGCCAAGCGGTAGGCCTTAGTGCGAGGATCGTCATTGATGCCGCCCAACAGGGGCTGCTCCGAGGTCCTCGGCGCTCCGAGATCCGGAATCGGTATCAACGCTCATGAAGTAGCTGGAGGAGTACACTCGCGTTGAGGACGACGAGCTTCGGGTTGCCGCCCGCAAGAATCCGGGGGAGTCCCATCATCGGAAAGACCGGAAGCATTACGCTCACCCTCCTGGAGTGTCCACAAGAGCGCGAAGATTCCCAGAGAAGGAGAAACGCTTGGATGATCGGAAGGGCTGCACCTCTCGAAACACCAAGCCCCGCTACGATGACAACACCTCGCGTGGCGACTCCTCGCGGCCTTACTGCATCGTCCACGAGCACCGAGGGGGCATGTCATAAGGGACTGTCCAACCATCAAAGTAGCCAAAGCCGAGTCGCGGAAGGACGCCGAGACTCCCAGAAGGCCCGTCATGCACACCGCTCCCACGCCACCACCTGCGTGGGGACCACACATGTTCCTGGTGCTTTAGCTGCCAATCATGCCTTACCTAACGCCACGATCCGCCACGCTCCCACCTCCCGCAACCACCTCTGGTGCCCAAGCAAGAAGCTCTATCGCGGTAGGTGCAACATGTCATCGGAGCACATCGCATCATCCTCCCAGTATTCGGGGGTTCCATCCAGCTGCTAGACTCGAAGCGACAACGCCGAACCTACGTCCAGGAGGTCCAGCACGTGGATCAACAAGCACCACCTGCCCTCCCACCCTTCGCTGCCGAGCTCATCACCGGATCCTGATGTGCACCGGGTCCTGATCGA
This sequence comes from Urochloa ruziziensis, assembly GCA_015476505.1. Lineage (NCBI taxonomy): Eukaryota > Viridiplantae > Streptophyta > Magnoliopsida > Poales > Poaceae > Urochloa > Urochloa ruziziensis. The sequence continues at coordinate 3,262 of WEIB01000288.1, forward strand.
TGGGGGGAGCTCTGCTGACCTGCTCTTCATCCGAGCTTTTGAGGGCATGGGCCTCTCTCGGTCCTCACTCACACCCGCCGAAACGCCGCTACGGGGGTTCGGCGGAAGTGTTGTGATGGCGCCCTAGGATAAATACTGCTCCCCGTCACGTTCGGGTCAGGCTCTGATGCGCGAATGGAAGATATCATCTTTGACGTGGTGGACATCCCCTACCGGGACAATGCCATATTCGGGGCCTTCCACGTTGTAACCCACCACGGTTTCCTCTACATGAAGCTACCAGGGCCTTGCGACATCATTAAGGTACTAGGGAGCCAAAAGACGATGTGCCTCATCGACATCGGCCGCTCCCTGGGACGACGAATTGGCTCCCCTACTGCTGGAGGATGAGGATGACAACTTCCCGACCATAACACGCTTCACCCCCCCGAGCCAAGCCGGAAGGAGTCAAGAGCGTACCCCTCCTGACCAGACCATCTGGAGCGAACCATTCAACTGGCCACTGACCTCCTACAAGAGCTCGATATATCCATTCTCAAGCTAATCAGGGAAAATGGAGATGTTTTCGCTTGGACTCCCTCCGTCTTGCAAGGTATCAACCGGGGCATCATTGAGCACCACCTCCGCGTTGATCCCAAGAAGCCGCATAAACCAAAGGTGCGAAAAATGTCACCTGAGCGGCAGGAACAGGTTTAGAAAGCTTCTCGAGGCCTGAGTCATCCGAGAAATGGTGTTCACGGATTGGTTGGCTAACCCGGTGTTGACGAAAAAGAGCAACGGAACCTGGCGCATGTGTGTCGACTTCAACAACCTCAACAAGGTCTGTCTCAAAGATGATTACCCACTATACCGCATTGACCCAATCGTTGACTCTGGCTACCATCATGTGTGAGTGGTGGTAGAAGACGAGGCCCACACAAGCTTCATCACTCCCTTCGGCATATACTGCTACGTGTGCATGCCTTTGGAACGCCGGGGCTACCTTCGCCCGCCTCGTACAAATCGTCTTTAGAGATGCAACTTGTCTACAACCTGGAAGCTTACGTTGACGACATCATCGTCAAGAGCAGACGTGAAGGAGATCTCCTCGCGGACGATGCAAGTGGAAAAGGAGTCTCAGGTGTTGAACTCCTTATTCGAGAACATAGAAGTCTTGAGCCCTCGTTGACTTCGTCGCCGATTGGACCCCTTCCGGTACAACGGATGTCGCTTCGCCTTCGATACCTATCTGGGTCGCTCATGTCGATGGTGGGTGGGGCTCATGTCGTCGGGGCCTGGGGCGACAGGGCCGGAGCGGCGGCCGTCGTCAATACCCATCCGGGCAGACCTGGAGATACGCCGCCCGCTTTCGTTTCCCGTGCGCAAACAACATCGTAGAGTATGAAGCTCTCATCCTCACGCTATGGAAGACGACGGCTTTCGGAGCGCGACGTGTCCTCGTCAAGAACGATTCCTCGGTCGTACGATGCAAGTGGAAAAGGAGTTCAACACCTGAGAAACTGAGCTAGCACGCTACCTCCAACTCGTAAGTTCCTTCAGAAGAAGTTTCAAGGATTTACGGTGATGCACATCCTCTAGGCCGAAAATGTTGTCGCGAACGCACTCGCGAAAGCAGCGAACCAACAAGCACCTCTACCAGCGGAAGTCTTCTACACGGTCGCCTCTGAACCAACCTTCTCGGCCAGACTTGGCGAAGCAGGTTGCGAGATCGTGGCTATCTCCAGTGAAGATCGGTGATCCCCCATCTTCGTTTTCCTAGATGAACGCTACATCCCGAACACTCAAGTCAAGGTGAGCCGCCATCAAGGTCGCCAACATCGTCAAGTTCTTATGGAAGAATATCATCTGTCGTTTCGGCATTCCGCGAGAGATAACAGTGGACAATGCGAAACAGTTCGATTCTTAACAGTGGACAGTGAACTTTGGCATTAAGATGTGCTTCACATCGGTTTACCACCCGCAATCCAATGGAGCATACGAAAGGGTGAACGATAGCATCTTCTCGGTGCTCATCAAGTGCATCTCCAGCGAGCCAAAGGGTATCTGGACCGAGGAACTCCCGAACATCCTCTGGGCACACCGCATGGCGGTATCCGACTGATGGGATTCAGTCCATTCTGGTTGCTGTTCGGAGAAGAGGCAATGACTCAAGATGGCAATGGGAATTCTCCGTTGGGGGTCACCTCGTCATCATCGCCACCGTGGGGACAAAATTATTTCTCATCCCCATCCTCGTGAACACTCGTGAGGGGCAATTTGATCCGATCCCCGTCCCTGCACGTGGAATTATCCCCGTGGGGGATCCCTGTCCCCGCAATTTCAGCACATCCCAAGTTGTTTTCAACACATATAAACTAGTAAACCACCAATTCAAGTTCAACTACTCAATAACCATGCACAAAAAAATAGCACGGCCACAAGTTGCTTATATACGTGTTATTGGGTCATGATGTGGTGGGGCTGTTGGGCTAAATTATAACATATGTTTCTAAGGCTAATCCCAGTGCATAGTTTCATTGCGCGGTTCCAATAGCGCCATGTCATCTAAACATTTTTTAGTTCACGAATGAAACATGGTCTCCCAATGCAAAGTTTCGTGTCACGGTTTCATAAGCTAGACAAAACATTTAATTGTGAGACATAAGGTAGAGTTGGATGAAATGAAACCTTTTAGCCCCCAGTGCAAGTTTCATAGTTTTGGAAACAGTGCATACACAATTTCATTTGATGAAACACCTTCCCTCTCTTTCTTCATAAATACACTGTCATGTCATCAAAATAGCTGATGTTTCACCTCATTTAATGTGCATGAAACACCTATGAAACTCTCTTTGGGACTAGCCTAACTAAACAGGGATGCGGGGACTGGGGTACGGTGCACCATCCCCGACAGGGATGGAGTTGGCCCCATTTAATTCCCCATGGGGACCAATTGACTACCATCCCCGTCCTCTAATGGGAGAATTCCCTGCGGGGAATTGGATATCGGGTCCCCATTGCCATCGTGAGCAATGACCCCAGAGGAGGCGACACACCGAGCTTTTCGCTCCAGAGGAGGAAGCAGTCTCCAAGGACATGCTGGAGGAAACAAGGGCGCAGGCTGTTGCCAACTTGGAGCGATACCGAGAGAAACCAAGACGTGGCTTGATAAGCGCATCAAGCAACGTTCCTTCCGGGAAGGCCACATGGTCCTACGGCGACGCAGAAATGCATAAACGATGGGCAAGTTCAAAAGCAAATGGGAAGACACATACATCGTGATCACCAGCAACCGCCTTGGAAGCTATAGACTCATGTCCCAAGATGGGGAGGACCCGCACACATGGAACGCCGACTTGCTCATCCTCTACTTCCCTTAAGCGTTGGTTCACCAGGGTCAAGGGCAAGGTGCTCGACCACTTGATAGAAGCCTTGCCCCCATATCTTTTTTCCTATTTTAAGCATCTTTCCTTCTTTTCCTTGTCAAGCGCGCGACGACAACGGGGCAGCCACTGCCCACAACACACTGTCACCGGGAATTCGTGCACCCGTGAAGTACCACCTTTTGAAGTTCCTGTTTCGACGCGACCTCTGAGAAGAGTTTAAAGATTTGTTCGAATCAGCCAATGTTTTTATCTGCTTTTGGAAGGGAACACATCTGAAGAGCTACGCGAAAGCGGCTAAGGGCTAAGGCCCTTGAACACACGCAGAGTATCGCACGACCACTCTACTTTCGGAAGGTAACACTTCTGAAGAGCTGCGTGAAAGCGGCAAACGGCAAATGCCCTTGAGCGCACGCATAGCATCGCACGCTCGCTCTGCTTCAGAACAGAACATTTTCAAAGCGCTGTGCAAAAACGGCTAAGGGCTAAGGCCTTTGAGCGCAGTTGTAGCATCGCATGCCCGCTCTGGTGTGCGACAGTGGCTATGGGCCAGCACCCTTGAGCGCAGGCGTAGCATCGCATGCCCACTGTGCTGCCGGAAGCAAACGCTTCCAGAGGGCCGCGTCACAACCGGCTATGGGCTAGCACCCTTGATCGTTGCGTGCCGCATACCTGCTCCGCTCGCGAAACATATTAGAACGCGGCGAAATAAATCAAAGGAAAGCGTCAAACCGACACAAACACCTTTATTCAAAGCAGCCCCCATCGAGGTGGGAAACTCGTCGTTTTACGAGGGATCAAATTACTCGAATCATCACGGTTAAGGTAATCTAGGAAGCTACGCCTAATACGCCTACTACCCCTGCGGGGTCCACGAGGACGTGACCAAAGCACGCCGCGGCGAGGCGGCACTCGACGAGAAGAGCTTGGCCCTATGTCGAGATTGACGCATGGACCGTTGTTCGCATGTCACGGCTCTGAGATGGCCCTCCTGTATAGAAATGGGGTTCGCTCCGAGCCCGACATGGGCATTCATCGCAATTTCTTCCACGGCCAAGTGACGGGCATACTTCGCATCCGCAGCACTCGAGGGTCATCGCTAGCCTCTAGGCGCCAGCCATACTCTGCATCAGCAAAGTCGACAGGGCCCAGCGCGTCCCCATACGGAGCCCATTCGAAGCGAGACGGCGACGGATCCAACACGTTAGAAGAATCTAGCTCTTTCCCTTTCTTTCCGGCGGACGGGCGGCGGGGTAACCTAGGCAAAGACGCCTGCATAGCCGGCAAACAATTAGTTCTCTTCTTCTGGGATGGCCCAGAGGGATGAAGAGGAAAAGGAACCTTTCCCCTGAAAGTAGAATGAACCCTCTCGAAAGAAGATACAAGCCTAGAGACAAAAACAACCTTTTTTATTTATATCTAATCAAATAAGGAAAATGGAACAAGGAAGAGGAGAAGAGGAGAAGTGGACAAACCCTCCCGTGAAAAGGAACGAAGCCCCTCCGGAATGTCGAAGGGAGCTCGGAAAAAAGTCGCCCCCGCATCGGTGGGGGCGTGCTGACTACCCCGACCCTCGAAAAGTGAAGGGCCGGTGGGATCGCAAAGTCGCAACACATTCGTGGGATGGAGCATATTGGAAAGATGACGACATTCCCGGATAAAAGCAACAAATTCCTCCTTCAGATGGGGGAAGGCCCAGGATACGGGGCGTTGCGCTCTAGCCACTCCTCCCATTCCTGAAGAAAGGATCCTTGGATCATCACACCGCTCGATATGGCGACCAGCGCCGCAAGGTCGAGCGGGGCGCGAGGCCCTGCATCGCTACAGCTTTCCGAGGGGGCCTCATTGACCGAGACAAAGGAGAAGGGAATGCAACTTCAGTTTCTCTTCCTCGTTAAAAGTATAAGGGTAAAAGTGGACCTTCGCCATGCTCCAAAAAAGACATCAAGAGAAACTTACAAAAACTAATTGGCAAAAGGAGTGCGGAAGGCAAAGAGGCCAGGACGGCACCACGCCTTGCTCGGAGCCACTTCACACTTGAGGGGAGGTGCGCGTCTCCCCGACATTGTCCACCATGTGTGCCGCCTCAGACTCGACGCTGGCCAGATCAAGCGCCAGGAGATGAGCACGCTCCACCCAGAAGTCGCCAGGAGCCTTGGAGACCGACTTGACAGCCTTGATCTGGTCAAAGAAGGCTATCGAGTCGGAAGGCACCTTGCCCGGATCTCCAGCATCCGTGCCTTCACGCTTGCCTCATCGCCCTGAGTGTAGGAAGCCGTGAGGAGAGCACTACGCCCAAGCGTTTTGGGCGCAGACATTGGCGAAGCCTGTAGCCGCATGACCCACGCATTGGAACCCCTCTGACGCCAGCTGAGGCATCCTCTGAGGGATGGGCAGGGTCGGAAACGGTTACCCCATGCTGGTGAGCGTGCAAGAAAGATCGTGGACGACGCGCCACCTGCCAGCATTTCCTCCATTTTCTCCAGCTCCGCCACCCGCGCCTCCTACAAGGCGCTATTCCGCTTCTACGCCTCCAGAAAGGAAGGAGCACATGGTCGTGCACCCACCCTGCTCGAAACTCACTTAGATGCAAAGAGCGGCCAATCCCTCTCGGAGGTCGTTGGCCCAAAGGACCTGAAGCAGCGGCTGGACCGCCGGAAGGGAGCAGCCGGGACCCCATCGACGCCAGCAGCTCCCGAGGGGCCGAGACCAGGTGGCCCAGGAGATCTTTCAGACTCATTGGTGCCTGCTCGGAGGGAGGTTGTGCGAAGAGCTCTTTGCCCCGCCCCGGCTGGTGCGGTCAGGCTTGGACCGCGGGCTCTTCCTTTGCCTCGTCCTCCTCGGCGACCACCACCTTCGGAGAGAGGGAAGTCCCTTAACCGAGCGCAGGACCTACTGACACCAAAAAGACAGGTTTAGAAGGGGGAGGGCGCCGAGGGGGCAAACCGGCGCCCCTCTCCTCCTTGCTATCGCTATCGGACTCCGATAGTATGCTGGGGCACCGAAAGGACGGCATCCCGCCGTTGGGGGAGGGGGTACAGGAAACTTCTAGGGCTGCCCAGGGTGAATACCTTCGAGGGGTATTGAGCAGAGAGGGGAGGTCTTAGCTAGAGCAGCAGGCTCCATGGTGACCGGGTGCGTCGATTGTGGCACCCGTGAAGTACCACCTTTTGAAGTTCCCGTTTCGACGCGACCTCTGAGAAGAGTTTAAAGATTTGTTCGAATCAGCCAATGTTTTTAACGCTTTTGGAAGGGAACACATCTGAAGAGCTATGCGAAAGCGGCTAAGTGCTAAGGCCCTTGAACGCCCGCAGAGTATCGCACGACCGCTCTACTTTCAGAAGGTAACACTTCCGAAGAGCTGCGTGAAAGCGGCAAAGGGCAAATGCCCTTGAGCGCACGCATAGCATCGCACGCTCGCTCTGCTTCAGAACGGAACATTTTCAAAGTGCTGTGCAAAAACGGCTAAGGGCTAAGGCCTTTGAGCGCAGTTGTAGCATCGCATGCCCGCTCTGGTGTGCGACAGCGGCTATGGGCCAGCACCCTTGAGCGCAGGCGTAGCATCGCATGCCCACTGTGCTGCCGGAAGCAAACGCTTCCAGAGGGCCGCGTCACAACGGCTATGGGCTAGCACCCTTGATCGTTGCGTGCCGTATACCTGCTCCGTTCGCGAAACATAGTAGAACGCGGCGAAATAAATCAAAGAAAAGCGTCAAACCGACACAAACACCTTTATTCAAAGCAGCCCCCATCGAGGTGGGAAACTCGTCGTTTTACAAGGGATCAAATTACTCGAATCATCACGGTTAAGGCAATCTAGGAAGCTACGCGTACTGCCCCTGCGGGGTCCAGGAAGACGTGACCGCGGCACGCCGCGGCGAGGCGGCACCCGACGAGAAGAGCTCGGCCCTATGTCGAGATTGACGCGTGGACCGTTGTTCGCATGTCACGGCTGTGAGATGGCCCTCCAGTATAGAAATGGGGTTCGCTCCGAACCCGACATGGACATTCATCGCAATTTCTTCCACGGCCAAGTGACGGGCATACTTCGCATCCGCAGCACTCGAGTGTCATCGCTAGCCGCTAGGCGCCAGCCATACTCTGCATCAGCAAAGTCGACAGGGCCCACCGTGTCCCCATACGGAGCCCATTCGAAGCGAGACGGCGACGGATCCAACGCGTTAGAAGAATCTAGCTCTTTCCCTTTCTCTGCGGCGGACGAGCGGCGGGGGACCCTAGGCAAAGACGCCTGCACAGCCGGCAAACAATTAGTTCTCTTCTTCTGGGATGGCCCAGTGGGATGAAGAGGAAAAGGAACCTTTCCCCTGAAAGTAAGATGAACCCTCCCGAAAGAAGATACAAGCCCAGACACAACAACCTTTTTTATTTATATCTAATCAAATAAGGAAAATGGAACAAGGAAGAGGAGAAGAGGAGAAGTGGACAAACCCTCCCGTGAAAAGGAACGAAGCCCCTCCGGAATGTCGAAGGGAGCTCGGAAAAAAGTCGCCCCCGCATCGGTGGGGGCGTGCTGACTACCCGACCCTCGAAAGGCGAAGGGCCGGTAGGATCGCAAAGTCGCAACACATTCGGGGGACGGAGCATATTGGAAAGATGACGAAATTCCCGGATAAAAGCCACAAATTCCTCCTTCAGATGGGGGAAGGCCCAGGATACGGGGCGTTGCGCTCTAGCCACTCCGCCCATTCCTGAAGAAAGGATCCTTGGATCATCACACCGCTCGATATGGCGACCAGCGCCGCTAGGTCGAGCGGGGCGCGAGGCCCTGCATCGCTACAGCTTTCCGAGGGGGCCTCATTGACCGAGACAAAGGAGAAGGGAATGCAACTTCAGTTTCTCTTCCTCGTTAAAAGTATAAGGGTAAAAGTGAGTAGACCTTCGCCATGCTCCAAAAAAGACATCAAGAGAAACTTACAAAAACTAATTGGCAAAAGGAGTGCGGAAGGCAAAGAGGCCGGGACGGCGCCACGCCTTGCTCGGTGCCACTTCACACTTGAGGGGAGGTGCGCGCCTCCCCGACGTTGTCCACCATGTGTGCCGCCTCAGACTCTACGCTGGCCAGATCAAGCGCCAGGAGATGAGCACGCTCCACCCAGAAGTCGCCAAGAGCCTTGGAGACCGACTTGACAACCTTTATCTGGTCAAAGAAGGCTATCGAGTCGAAAGGCACCTTGCCTGGATCTCCCGCATCCGTGCCTTCACGCTTGCCTCATCGCCCTGAGTGTAGGAAGCCGTGAGGAGAGCACTACGCCCAAGCGTTTTGGGCGCAGACATTGGCGAAGCCTGTAGCCGCATGACCCACGCATTGGAACCCCTCTGAAGCCAGCTGAGGCATCCTCCGAGGGATGGGCAGGGTCGGAAACGGTCACCCCATGCTGGTGAGCGTGCAAGAAAGATCGTGGACGACGCGCCACCTGCCAGCATTTCCTCCATTTTCTCCAGCTCCGCCACCCGCGCCTCCTACAAGGCGCTATTCCGCTTCTACGCCTCCGGAAAGGAAGGAGCACATGGTCGTGCACCCACCCTGCTCGAAACTCACTTAGATGCAAAGGGCGGCCAATCCCTCTCAGAGGTCGTCGGCCCAAAGGACCCGAAGCAGCGGCTGGACCGCCGGAAGGGAGCAGGCAGGACCCCATCGACGCCAGCAGCTCCCGGGGGGCCGGGGACCGGGTGGCCCAGGAGATCTTTCAGATTCATTGGTGCCTGCTCGGAGGGAGGTTGTGCGAAGAGCCCTTTGCCCCGCCCCGGCTGGTGCGGTCAGGCTTTGACCGCGGGCTCTTCCTTTGCCTCCTCCTCCTCGGCGACCACCACCTTCGGAGAGAGGGAAGTCCCTTTACCGAACGCAGGACCTAATGACACCAAAAAGACGGGTTTAGAAGGGGGAGGCAAACCGAGGGGGCAAACCGGCACCGCTCTCCTCCTTGCTATCGCTGTCGGACTCCGATAGCATGCTGGGGCACCGAAAGGATGGCATCCCGCCGTCGGGGGGTACAGGAAACTTGTGGGGCTGCCCAGGGTGAATACCTTCGAGGGGTATTGAGTAGAGAGGGGAGGTCTTAGCTAGAGCAGCAGGCTCCATGGTGACCGGGTGCGTCGATTGCGGCATCGGGGCGGGATTGGTCTCGCCATCGTCTGATCCTGCCTCTTCCAATTCCTCGCCACCCCCGCCGCCTGTGGGGAGCGGGGCGGTTGCGGATGCCGAGGCCCATTGCTGCCCTTTTGGAGGTTTGTCCATGGACAATGCCACGCTCGGGGACCGTGATCCCACGCTCGCGGATGCTCGGTGAGTTGGTACGGGCCCAGGAGCTCCACGACCCTCACCTCTGTCTCCGCTTAGGGGAGATCTGTCGGGATCCAAAAAGGGTCAGCGAAAATACACATCAAGTCACGATGCTCCCACCGCCCCAACTCACTCGGAAGATCCCACTTGAGGGAGGATATGAAGACAGTCTCCTTTTGACGATTCCGGCAAATCGCCGGATCCTTACGGGTCTTCTGCTCCGCCGGGAAGTCCGAGCCGTTGGCCAAAGGCCATATCCCTGCTGTAATGTCCCGCCTCCCTGATGCTAGCCCCGCAGATCAACACAGGTCTTTTTTGCGCACTTTCTCCTCACGCATGCGCACCCGTGAAAAACTTTCTGGTCGGTCACCCATCCCTAAATTGCTTCGAGCCAAGCACACTTAACCGCGAAATTCTTTAGATATAAGCTTTTGAAAAAAGTTGCAACTTGTTCATATGAATATTCTATCAATCCTATTAAGCCTTGGGTTTTCACACCGGCGGTCAAGGACTCCTCAGTGCGGTGAAGCGTCGGGAGAGCTATCCATTAGGGATTATTGCAGGAAATTCAAGCGCATGGTGCCTGATCTCACCGCTCGTCGCGAGGTTGTCTTGGACCACACCCTCATCCTCAACATAATTCGCAGGCTCAATGAGAAGTACGCGGATGTGCGCGACATCTGGCGTGCACGTCCCGTCCCCAAGTTTCGTAGATGTGCGTGACGAGCTGCGTTGACTCATTCATCACCAGCATATTATCTAGATGACATGCAATGTGGCAAATTCATTCAATCTCTACAACTTTGACCGCAAGACAACGTGAAGCTGCTCGGTGGCACCCGAATTTGGAAATTTTGGTTTGAATTTCTAGGGTTTCGACGCGGAAGGTCGGGTACCTAATGTCCTGCTTTGGCCCTGTACTGGTTGTTCCCCGGTTTGTGTGGTACAATTTTGTGATTCTCGATGACTGAAATCAGGGGTTTCGGGTGTTCATGCAACGAATTGGGTGTGTTGGCCCTTTCAGCGGTGCCGGCAGTTTGATTTCTTCTCGCATTGATGTACTGTTTATGGGAGCCGCCTTGTTGGAGGCCATTTAGCATCCTTCCAATTCTCATAGCCAGGACCATGATGTTGCACTTTTATTGTTCAAATTTAGTTTCTTGCTCTATACTTGAAAAAGAATTGTGAACAAAGTTTAAATCTTGGTAGCAGTGTCTGGATAGCACACCTATAGCATACAATCAATTCCTTTTTGTTGGTTTTGAATTACTGTTCAGGTCATGTTCTTCATGTTTCCTTACTAGGGTTACCGTTTATCTGCAGTCAGAGCATCAAGGGTCGGTTGGGTTGGCTGATGACGACCGAGCACCTGCAATGGAGAAGGCCGTCGCAAATGGCGCAACAGCTGAAGATGTTGCTGCTCCTGATGACAAGGATAACACCAATAAATAAGATGCTGGTAAGAGCAAGGAGCTAGAAGTAGTGAATAAGGATGTCAAGATGGCAGAGGCTGAGGACGCAAAGGAAGGTGAAGCTGATGGTGATGCAGCTGCGAAAAAGCTGGTGGATTCTGAAGATGTCAAAATGCATGCAGATGCAAAGGAACCAATGCCAAGCCAGAAGAAGGTGAGGATGCCAAGATGACTGAGGCTGAGGCAGGAAATGCAGAGGTTGAACATAAAGAAGAGAAGAAAGATAAAGTTGACAACACAGGCTGAGGCAGGAAATGCGGAGGTTGAACATAAAGCAGAGAAGGAAGATAAAGTTGACAACACAGATGTGGATAAGCCGGATGAATCAAAGGAGCAAGACAAAGATGATTCGGCAGAGCAAGATGAAAAAAAAGTAAAAGAAACATATGAAAATAAGCAACAGGAAGATGCAAATGAAGAGAAAGATGGTGCTGATGAGAAGCAGCAGGAAGAGGTTGCAGAAGAAAAGGATTTTGCTCATAAGAAAGATGAAGCTGATAAGGTGGAAGAGAATAAGGAGGAGACTCTGAAGAACAAGAAAGCAACGAGTGTCAGGGAAAGAAGTCAGGGAAAGGATAAGAAACAGGATGGCTCCAAATCAAGGGAAGCCAAAAGTTTGCTGGAGACCCCAAGCCCATATGGTATAGATCGCCCTCAACATGAGAGGAAGACAGTGGAGAGGTTGGTTGAGGTGATTGAGAAGAAACCCAACAGAAACTTTGTGGTGGAGAAGCTTTGCTGCTTGCATCCATTGTCCCATTTTTTTCGTTTCCACATGCAATTGTTATTTTTTTTAATCGCAGGGACGTGGGACTCCTCTGAAGGATATGCCAACTGGTATGTGCCTCTTGCCATTCTCTGCATTGTTTGCTATGTAAAGAGATTCTTTCAAGTAACACATCAGGTGTTTTGTTTTACTGATTCTTGAATTCTTGATAGAAAATATTTTGAAACTTGTCTGTTTGGAGGTGCTAGTGGAACTAATTGTTTTCCGTGTTTTGCATCATCTTCTTTTTTATTATGCAGTTGCACTATGGGAAAGAAAATAGAACCTTGTGGTCTAACTGGAGAACAAAACCTTGTGATCTGTCAGTAAAGCATACTTCCAATATTAAGCCCAGCACTTTCAAGTATATTCAGTTCCACCAGCTTCTGTAATAGAAATTGTTTATAGCGTCACGTATGATCCTTGTCAGAAAGAAGTTACATGAACAAAGTAGTTTGGGGCGTTTATGTGGTAATCTATCGAGGTATAAGGCAAAAAACATGTTAGATCATAGCAAGATATGCACAATCCTGTTAGAAGGGAGAATATCCTGGGGAACCATGTTACTGTGCACCTTCAATTTTTCTGCTCTAAATTTGTGCCCATCAGTTGTCAAGGCCAAAAAAATTGTGATTCTATCACGTATTGGTTTGTTTTTCATTGCCTTAGATGAGCACTAGATTTCATTTGTATTTTTTGATCTTTACTGCTTAAATTTAAGTGGAAAGCAGCAATTTGTTGCGTGACTGTTATAGTTGCATCTTGCTACTTGGTATTTTGAATAGATGAAAAATATATGTGTTAAGGATTTTCTTTCCTTTCTATTCAGTTGACGTGGTGCGTTCATTTTCCACTATGTACTTTCTTTTCCTTGTCCTGATCATTATTATGAATAGTTTATCTTCTAGCATTGCTGCATTACTATTGGTGTATCCAAGAGATAAATATGGACTACTATGCTTTCCCTTGTTGTATCTCCTTATGCGTTGCTCTTATATTCACAATGTTTTCTATTAGAGCAAGCATTCTCAAATTTATGTAGTTTTCTAATGTTCCCTTTCCCTGATTTGCCTTTTCTGTTAAAACTTATGAACAGTGGCACAGAGAATACGGAGGAAGAAACCTGGTGATCTTAAATTTCTTCACAATGTTCTTTTTGGGAGGAAAGGCAAGGCAAAATCTTTGATAATTGACATAGGAGAAGACTCCTTTGGATCTACCACTACCTGATGTAAAATTTATGTAATTTATGTATTACGTATTACCCAAGCGCACTTGGTTGTATCAGGGCCTAGCAAGGCTAGCTGTATATACAATGCGCACGGAAACTGCCACACTGAATTTCCTAATAAGTGCTAGTCCCTCCAGTTGGTTTAAGCACAGGAAGTACATTGAAGAGTTTACCCATGGTTAAAGATGAATGTATATAATATTGGCACCATTGTTTGTGTACTTGTGCTAACCCTTTCACTCAGGTACATGTATTGTTCTGGAGCCAAAGTAAGCAAACCAAAAACTCCAAAACAAAATAACAATAAGGCAGCACCCTATCTGATTAGCATGCCGTTTCAATTTCCAGATGCTTGCTAAAGTGAATTTTACTAAGTCTGTATGGGTAATATAGCGTGCCTGTATGGTAGGATTGTATATATAGCTATATACTAAGTAGCTCATCTCAGAACTCAGTTGATGGAATGCCTTAGGAAAAGTCAGCAGCGCCGACTATCAAACTCGGCAGTGCCGAGTTTACTCATGGTAGACCTAAGATGATAAAACCTAAGCACCCAGAAGTTGGTACTTGAAAGGTAAATAAAGCTAAGGTTCATACAAAATTTAGCAATCCAAAGCCTACGTTTGATCAACTCCTGAACAAATATACAAATCAGAAGGTCGTTCCAAAAGAAGGTTGTTTCAAAAGATCGGCCGTTAAAAAGAGAAAGGTCACCTCCCAAGGAAAGGGCTGCATTACCTCATAGAGAAGTTGCCGGGTATAAAAGTGATGATGTTACTTTGTACCCACCTAATGGGCAACATGTGCAGAATCCATGGATGCCCTTGATGTGCTATGCTCCATATCCAATGTGGGATGCTAATGGGGTGTCACACCCTGAAATAGTTAGATTTTAGGATGTAATTAGAAAGAAAAAAATTAAACAACGATTTCTCATAATTTTAAAGCTTTTCTAACATTTATTTACTTTACAGGGAATTTAGTGTAGGAAAAACAATTGATTGTCCTTTTGAAATTAAATAAGTTTGTTATGTGTGTTGCATTCATGCTGATGCATTTTGGTGTTTCATGAGTGCATAACTTTTAAAATGCGTTTATGCAACGTTTAGGTTCTTGACGCGCAAGTTGCCTGTGTAGGAGATCAAGAAAATTCTACGCCTAGTTCCGCTGCGTTGGATGTTCTTTTGTTTGTCGTTCAGCCCTGAGGGCTTGTATCAGACGTATTATCATGAGAACGATGTAATAAATAAGATATTTGTACTTTATTTGTGGTATGGATATGATATTCGCTGTGATGAGTTCTGTACGTGATATCTGCTTGATCCAGGGAGTATCACAATGGCACAGGGAGTCGGGTTTTCGGAAAACGGAAACCCGGGTCGTTACAGTTGGTATCAGAGCCATACTTGCCCGTAGAACGATGCCATAGACGCGGTCGATAGAATAGGATTCTATACGATCCACCTTTATATGTTATCCCTTGAGCTATGTTATAAAAAGTGTCTCTTTGAGAAAATTTCTTACTCATCTACGCTGACACTCTCTTTTTACGTGACTTAGGAATGGTGGCCGCGATCCACAAGACGCACGTGGACCCTCGGGACCAGGGAGACATGGTCCACTGGCTAGTTACCACCGCCGACTGCTTGGGCATCCCGGTGAGCCACCTCGGACTTGAAGCACAAGCATGCTACATCAACAACAGCGCCTGTGCCCGTGCCAAGATCTTCCTTCACCCCTACGCCACCGGCCGGGAATCACCATGGAAGGCATCGGACTGTCAATGAAGCTTGCAGTGGAGGGTGTTGCCCGGAGGCTGACTCAGGTACTACTCGTCCGAGAGAAGGAACAGGTTGAGTAGACCGAGCTCCGGCTCTTGCCTAGAGAGTACTACGAGGACGACGAGGAGGTGGATGACGAGAGGTGCAGAGCCGCGTTCACAGCCGTCGAGGACCCGGCGATCACCACAGCCGGAGACTACCTCGGCGACCTCGACTACTACACGATAGAGCTAGAAGGGAAAAGCGTGGCCTTCCTCAACAACCTTCAGAACAGGGTTTCCACTGCCACCGACAGAGTTTCTCACGTCCTCAGCATGGAGAGAGAGTTGGACACCATGAAGACCTAGGTACACCACCTGGCGGAGGAGCTGAGCCGTAGGGACGCTGCAGTCACCCTAGCTCAGGCAGAGACAGACCAGCTGAAGCAGATGATCGCCGACGACTTCACAGAGAAGCAGAGGCTTGAGAAGGAGATCAAGCGACTGGAAGGGATTAGTCAGCTGCAGGACTGTACCATAGGGCTCATGGACTACAAGATGAAGAGAGCCGATGAGAAGATTGCTGAGCTCGAGAACAACGCCACCCCAGGTGCTATGGGTTTGAGGATCACTCAGTTCGAGCGGAGGTGCGAGCGTAACGCCAACAACATCGCCGCACTCAGGGAGAAGAACAAGAAGATGCTCCAGACATGGAAGGATGCCAACTCCATCAGGGTCGAGGAGTTACAGGAGCTTAACGACCAGCTACCACCAGAGAAGCAGCGACAGATTCGCAAGGACTTCAAGGTTGGACCCAGCTCATTGAGACTCCACAAGGTTCCCTTTCAGAGTATCTAAACCATTGAGACCCCAGAGACTCAGAGAGCCGAGGCTATGATGAAGCCCCTTTTCACCGCCAGGCACACTTGGGAGGACCGCACCGTCATCGAGTACAAGAAGCCCCGATGTTCTGAGTTAGATGAGTAGCTAGAATAAGATAGAGTAATTCCGCGTCAGCCGTGAGCCTGTTCCGGTACGCGATGGTAGATGTTCCCCCTTGTAGTTGGAATCACCATTTTGAGATCTCCTTGCGTTGTACCGTGTGCGTGTCTGTGCGAGACCTCCAAGGCTAGTGAGTCAAGCCTCGAGGTAGCACCTAGTGTTTGTACTGCATGGATGAGTGAATGGGTCTTAAATAATGAATGAGTTTTCATGTTGATTTCTTCTTGAATGTTAGAAGCTTATACATGCATGTAAGAAATATTTGTGGTTGTATTGACTCTGGCTTATATATAGAACGACTCCAGATAGAAATACGCTAACGCCCTCTCTTCAATCTTTTCTCAGGATGTCTATTCGCAGGTCAGGTCATTTGAACGCGCAGTTTGAGGCAGCCGCTCAAGAAGAAGCCGTGGTCGCCGCTCGTGGCCGTGGCCGTGGCTGTGGACGGGGTCGCGCCGTCCCACCGCCAGCTCCTGAACCCGGGCCTGAGCCAGCAGTTGGCCGTGGCCGCGGAAGAGGAGATGGAGGAGCCGCCAACCCCAACCCGGCGCCGCTCGTACACGACGCGCAGCAGGACGCGGAAGAAGAGGACGAGGACGTTGACGAGGAGATCCAGATTGACCCGATCCCAGCAGGGCAAGGCCGTGGACGTGGAGCACCAACACCGCCACCACAACAGCAGCAGGAGCAGCAACAACCCGTACCACCCGTGGCTACGCTTGCCCAGGTTCTGGACCGTTAGACTCAGGTCATGGAAAGGATGGCCAATGCCATCGCACACCCTCAGGGAGGAGGATACCGCCAAGGACCACCGTTGATGACCTGCCGCGCAAGATCGAGAGGTTCATCCATCTCAAGGCCCCCACCTTCAGCTTCTCAGAAGACCCGATCGATGCAGATGACTGGTTGAGGACCATCGAGACCAAGCTTAACCTCTCCGACTACGGTGATGAAGAGTGTGTTGCCATAGCCATCCATCAGCTTGAAGGACCAGCCAGAGCGTGGTGGGACAGTTACAGCGCAATGCACCCGAACCCGGCAGCCATTTGGGATGATTTCTGCAAGGCCTTCCGTGATCAGCATATCCCGCGACAGATTGTGGTACAGAAGGCACAGGAGTTCCGTACGATGACCCAGGGGACGATGAAGGTGGAGGAGTATGAGCGTCACTTCACCCGGATGATGCGCTATGCTCCCGAGGACACCAACACCGAAGAGAAGAAGCAGTTCTGGTTCCACCGGGGTCTACACCATGGGATCAGGCAGATTGTGGCCGGGAGTGACTTCCCCACACTCCGCCACATGGTGAACCGCGCCATCGCCGTCGAGAAGGAGAGACTAGGACCATGAGGGACGCCTGAGAGTCAAGAAGCGCAAGTTCGACCAGCTGACCCGTGACAGGCCGCCCCAGAGACCGAGCTATGGACAGCCCAGCCAGCAGAGGAGCACCAACTACCGTCAGGGACAGAGTCAGCCCTACCGCAGCTACCGCCCAGGCCAGAACCAGCCAACTCGCAGCTTTGGAGGAGGCAATGGACAGTTTGCCGGAGGGAGGAACCCCAGCTACCCCTCTTCTGGTGGATCCTACGGACGCCAGAACAGCTCGAGTGCCCCGTTCACCTGCTTCAACTGTGGCAAGCCAGTCCACAAGTCCTACGACTGCGCTAGAGAAGAAGAACTCCCAGACACCAGCTCGCGGTGCCGCACCCGGTGGCAGACCAGCCGCTGCCCCAGGCCAGCCAGGTGTTACACGCGGGAAGCTCAACCACATGACCGAATCTGAAGCACAGGAAGCGCCCGACGTCTTACTCGGTGAGTTTATTGTTGATGGATTTCGTGCATTGGTTCTGTTTGATACCGGAGCTACCGGATCCTATATATCTAGTAAGTTTGTAGCACATATATCTCTCCCCATGATTCCCCGAGTCGTACCTATAATCACCACTTCACCTTTAGGAGACCTAGAGTGCACGAGGATGTGCAAAGGTGTTAGCATCATGATGAGAGGCCAGGAATTCCTAGCCGACATCATAGTTCTACAGTCAGACGGACATTGACATTATCCTAGGCATGGATTGGTTGACCTTGCACAAGGGAAACATTTCTTGTTCACCTCGCCTTGTGACCTTAACCCACCCCAGTGGTAAGATAGTGAGGATTGAGCCCTGTAGCAGCCAAGCAAACACCCACAGTCCACCTACACAGCCTCAGTGAGAAGACTATATCAGATGTTCCAGTCGTTTGCGAGTACCCGGATGTGTTTCCCGAGGAGTTACCAGGTTTACCCCCAGACAGAGAAGTTGAGTTCGCCATTGAGTTAGTCCCAGGCAGTGCCCCCATATCCAAGAGACCCTATCGGATGTCCGTACAGGAATTGGAGGAATTGAAGAAGCAGCTGAGGAATTTGCTGGATCACAAGTTCATTCGACCGAGTGCATCACCAGTGGGGATCACCGGTATTGTTTGTCAAAAAGAAAGATGGAACACTTCGGCTGTGCATAGACTACCGCTCGTTGAATGCAGTGACAATCAAGAACAAGTACCCGTTGCCGAGAATTGATGACCTGTTGGATCAGCTGAAGAAGGCCAAGTACTTTAGCAAGATTGACCTTAGATCCGGTTACCACCAGATGAAGATTCGGCTAGAGGATATACCCAAGACCGCCTTCTCCACTCAGTTATGGGCTGTTTGAGTTTCTGGTTGTGTCTTTTGGGTTGACCAATGCGCCGGCATACTTCATGAACATGATGAACAAGGTGTTTATGGAAGAGTTGGACAGGTTTGTTGTGGTATTCATTGACGACATTTTGATATGTTCAGAGACTGCCGAGGAACATGAGGAGCACCTCAGGATTGTGCTCGAGAGGTTGAGACAGCATAATCTCTACGCGAAGTTTAGCAAGTGTGAGTTCTGGTTAGAGAAAGTTGCCTTCCTAGGCCATGTGTTGACAGCAGAAGGAGTAGCAGTTGATCCAGAAAAGATCGAGGCCGTGACAGAGTGGAAGCAGCCCAGAAACGTGATAGAGATCAGGAGTTTTCTCGAATTAGCTGGATACTACTGTCGGTTCATAGAGAACTTCTCGAAGATTGCCAAGCCTATGACCGAGTTGCTCAAGAGCAATGTGCCATTTGTTTGGTCAGACAAGTGCGAAGAGAGCTTCCAAGAATTGAAGACCAAGCTTACCACCACTCCCGTGTTGACCTTACCAGATATCAGGCGAGACTTTGTAGTGTACTGTGATGCATCAAGGCAAGGACTTGGATGCGTGCTTATGCAGGATGGGAAAGTTGTTGCCTATGCCTCCCGCCAGTTGCGGAAGCATGAGGAAAACTACCCTACTCACGACCTAGAGCTTGCAGCGGTCGTACATGCCCTGAAGATTTGGAGACATTACTTGATCGGCAACAAATGTGACATCTTTACCGATCACAAGAGTTTGAAGTACTTCTTCACACAGACTGAGCTGAACATGAGACAGAGAAGATGGTTAGAGTTGATCAAGGACTACGATCTGAACATTCATTATCATCCCGGCAAGGCCAATGTGGTCGCCGATGCACTTAGCCGGAAGAGCTATTGCGGAGTCATGATTGAGAAGGAGAAGACCGCAGATTCTGAGTTGGAAAAGATCAGCGAGCTGCATGTGAAGTACACCATAGAGGAACAGATTCGCGCAGCACAGAAAGATTGCCCAGAGATCGAGGGATTGATACAGCTTATGGCC
Organism: Urochloa ruziziensis; assembly: GCA_015476505.1. Classification (NCBI taxonomy): domain Eukaryota; kingdom Viridiplantae; phylum Streptophyta; class Magnoliopsida; order Poales; family Poaceae; genus Urochloa; species Urochloa ruziziensis. The sequence continues at coordinate 22,881 of WEIB01000288.1, forward strand.
AAGGGCAAAGCCGAAGATTACCGGATAGATGAGCAAGGCACGGTATGGTTGAAGGATCGCATATGCGTACCACGGAACGATGAGCTTCGCCGAACCATTCTAAGCGAAGCCCATGATTCCAAGTACTCGATTCACCCCGGTTGCACCAAGATGTACCACGACTTGAAGGATCGTTTCTGGTGGCAGAACATGAAGATAGACATCGCAGAATATGTGGCACGATGTGACACTTGCCGGAGGATCAAGGCCGAGCATCGACGGCCCGCAGGACTACTAAACCCACTCGACGTACCTATGTGGAAGTGGGAAGATATCACCATGGACTTCATAAACGGTCTACCCCGTATCCAGAAAGGGAATGACTCGATTTGGGTGATAGTTGATCGTCTCACCAAGATCGCTCACTTCATTCCGGTCAAGACCACCTTTGGAGCAGAGAGGCTAGCCGACATCTATGTGGATAACATTCTCAGGTTGCATGGAGCCCCCAAGACTATACTCACCGACAGAGGACCCCAGTTCACCGCCAAGTTATGGCAGAGACTGCATGATTCCATGGGTACCAGCTTAGTATACAGTTCAGCCTTTCATCCGCAGACCGATGGTCAGACAGAGAGAGTGAATCAGATCCTAGAGGACCTCCTTCGAGCATGTCTACTAACATATGGGGCAGATTGGGAGAAGAGCTTGTCATATGCAGAGTTCTCATACAACAACAGCTACCAAGCTAGCTTGCAGATGTCCCCCTTCGAGGCACTCTATGGTCGGAAATGTAGAACTCCGCTCATGTGGTCAGAAGTAGGAGAACGACCGTTCTTTGGACCCGCAACCATCGTTGAAGAAGAAGAGAATGTGGCCAAAGTCCGAGAGAACTTGAAGGTAGCCCAAGAGCAGACAGAAGAGCTACGCGGACAAGAGAAGACACGAGTTGACCTTTGAGGTAGGGGAGTATGTCTATCTTAAGGTCTCCCCACTACGCGGAACCAAGAGGTTTCACGTGAAGGGCAAGTTAGCCCCGAGGTTTGTAGGACCTTTCCTCATCACCGAAAGGATCGGGAAGGTAGCCTACCGTCTAGAACTACCAGAGGAGCTTACAGGAGTGCATCCCGTGTTCCACGTGTCACAGCTCAAGAAATGCCTACGAGTACCAGAGGAGACAGTGCCAGTCGAAGCCCTTGACTTGCAAGACACCCTTGAGTATTTGGAGTACCCCGTGAAGATCTTAGAAAGAGGCGAGAAACAGACCCGGAGGAGCTCAATTCCATATTGCAAGGTGCTATGGAGTAACCACACGGAGCGAGAAGCTACTTGGGAGAAGGAGGCAGACCTTAGAGAGAAATACCCACACCTTTTCGAGACTCAGGTACGACCTTAATCTCGGGGACGAGACTTCTAGTGAGGGGGGAGATTGTAACATCCCAGATTTATCTGGAATGTTTATAATATTAAAAATGTGGATTTAAAAATTTTTCGTGGATTTAATGCTAGTTAGGAAAAACATAAGGTTGTCTTCATTGAACCTCTTCTAAAATTCTTAGAAATAAATAATAGATAAAATGTTATTGTTAAGGTGTTTAAATGTTAGTGTGAACATTTGGATTTTATTTGGAATTTATTTGGATTTAATTGAGTGGGATTTGGATTTGAAATAATTCAAATCCAAATCAAAAGAAAAGTTTAAAACAAAAACCTAACTGGGCCCTAACCCACTAACTCAGCCCGCTAACTAAGTCTGGATCCAGGCCCTCTACTCCCGGCCTAAACCATCTTAAACCCTCTCGGCCCGTCCCCCTCTTCTCTTTCCTTAGCCCGCGTCGCGGCCCAACTCGCCGTGGCCCAGTCCACTCAACCCGCGCGCGCCCTCTCTCTCTCACCCGCCGACAGGTGGAGCCCACCTGTCAGCTTTCCCCTTCCTCTCTCTCGCCAGCCACCACCACCGCGCTCCTCTGGCGCCGTCGCGCCATCTCGCGACGTTGCTCCGCGAGAACATCTCGCACGCGCCCGCGCCCCGCAGCACACACCACTCCACCTCACGCCCTCAACCCTAGATCGGGGAGCGCCGAGATAAACCCGCGTGCGCGCCCCCTCTTCTCACCGCGCCCGCACCCCTGGCCCGCACGTCGAGACAAGGGCGCCGCCGTGCACTACCTCCAGCTTCCAGCCTCTCATACCGCGCCGCGTGTCCCGCTTCGCGAACCACCCCCGCACGCACCCGCTCGCAACCCTAGCCCTGCTCTCCTCCTCGCCGCCACTATAAAATAGAGGAGCGCCCGCTCCTCATCCCCTTCCACCGCTCGGGCCCGTGCCCTCTCAACCCTAGCCGCCGCCGCTCGGAGAGAAGGAGAAGAAGCAGGGGAGGAGAAGGAGAAGGCGAGCGCGAGGAGGAGGAACGCCAAGACTGGAGCTGCTCGTTGAGCGCCACCGCCGGAGCGCCGCCGCCGGAGCGCCGCCACCGCGTCGACCACCGGAGCAAGAAGAGGAGAGCCCCAAGACTTGATCCCTGTCGCTGCTCTTCTTCACTACTTCACGCCGGCGTCCCTCCACCGCTCCAAGCCCCGACCTTGAGCCCCTAGGTGAGCCGCCGCCTGCCGCTCTCCCCTTTCCCCTGCTGTCTGGCGCCATGGGCGCCGATGAGCCTCCGTAGCTAGGCCAAACCAACCCATGCCGGCCTTTTTCTACTGCCTGTGGCCCGGCCGTCGCGCCGGGCATCTTCTTGTGCAGGTTCCCACGACGCCCAAACCAAAACCCCGACCTAATCACCGGCTACCCATAGAACGCCCCTTTGGGGCAATCTACCGAGCGCTCTCCGCGCACCTAACCTGTCGCCTTCATCTCGCCGTAGCCAGCCATAGGAGCCAAGCCCTAGGCTTTTTCCCCATGAAAGCGTGTGCCGCGCCATTTGGCGCACGGCCATGGCCTTGTCGCCATGGTTGGTCGAGGTAGGACCACCGCCGGCGCGCCTTCGCCGCCGCGCGGCTTTACGCCGAGCACCTCGCGGGCGCTCCCCGCGCTGGCGCCACTCGTCGCGCCGCGGGAGCAGCCACGCGCACGGCCACACGGAGTCCACCGCACCAGATCCGCTCGGCCGCAGAACGATCCCGTGGGCGCGGTCCACGTGAACCGTACTCACGGTCCACCATGGACCACGTCCACCAGATCTGGACCAGCCCTTTTTCAAAGAAACCCCTGGAATCTTTCACTTTAGCCCCTGTTGTTTCAAAACCCTTGCAATCTAGTCCCTGACCTGCTATTCTTTCTCTGAGCCCCTGGACTTTTTAGATTTAACATCCAGGCCCTCGTGATGATGTCATCCGGGCCCACTGCTGACGTCAGCATTTCGGCCAACCTTGGACTTTTTATGAAAAAACCCCTGAACTTTTTCAAAATTACAAATAGGTCCCTGACTATTTACAAACGGGTCCCTGGCCCTTTTCTTTTTCTTTTTTCAGAATTATTTTAAAATCCAGCAAAGGATTTAAACTTAGAAAATTCATAACTAATTCATTTTAAGTCAGAAAAATATCAAACCAGTTTTTATATTTTTCTAAAATCATGATCTAGCCTTTGGTGTGAAGTATGAGTCCATTTGGATCTTTCTTGAGTTGGATTTATTGGAGTTATTTATCATTAGATCCCGGTATTTACTTTAATTACGTAATTAGGACCCACCGACGGCCAGGAGCTGACCGGAGAGGAGTACTACCCAGAAGACTTCGTGGAGGAAGAGATCCAGCCTACAGGTTCATGCCCAGCCCATCTCTTGAATGCCTATTAGACATTGCAACTAGATGTGCTAGCGCTTTACTTATTGCAAATGGATGATGCTTGAACCTTGCATAGCCATAATTTATTACGTGAATACCTTGCTACCTAATACACTACTGATATATGAAAGCTATGCTACTTGCATGTGTATGGGATATTGTGGATTAGGATTCTTGGCGTGTGTGGGGATAAAAACCGGCAGGTGAATGGTGATTTTGGGAAACTTGGCGGGGGTAAGCATATTTTAACAACTCGGTCTATAACCGAGGTGCCGGGAGACCCCTGCTCTCGAGGGGGTCCCACACTGTACTTGTGGCGGGTACACGGATGGATAGGAGCATAAGAGTTGGCGGTGGTACCTATGATGGGTACTACGACTTGCGCTCTTCTTCGGAGGATACGCCTTTGGGACGATGACGCTCACCCCGGTCTGAAAACCGAGTGGGGTAACCACTCTTTGGGCCCCACGTACTTACCGCTTACCCATATGAACGGGTTCCAGCCAGCCTAGCTAGCGCGATGCCTGGATTGCGAGAAGATCAGGTGAATGGTGTACGGGAACTGGAGAGACCGTCTCCCCGAAGGACTATGGCCACATCTGGCCCTACGTGGGAGAGTTCGACACAGCTTCCGAAGCATTGGATTGCGAGCCGATGGACCGAGACCGGAAGAGCAAGCGGGCATCATCGCGGTTGGGGTCTGAGCTGTGGGTTGCGTCTCGAGATGGCGGCCACCATCTCGCAGCCCGAGTGGGTCCAGTTGTACAAGCTCTCGAGAGTCTATAATCTATACGTATAGCCGCGTCCTCGGTATGGACATTGCCCATTGCACTGTTACCTCTCATATTTTGGGATATTCTACCTTCCCCCTTTCTAGCCAGTTTGAGAGTGATTAAGGTTCGCAGCTACGGACGGGGAGAAGGGAAGTTTGCTCCCTTTCCTTTCAGGATCCGGCCGTAGTTGGTGTGGTGCGAGGGGAGGGAGCTCTCGCATCGACTTAGAAGAGTGTGGAGATGGAGATGGGAGTCCGGCGTGCCGGAATAGCCCGATGTGGTGAGATATGGAATGGATGGATATGAAGATGTTTATTTTATATTTGCTACTGCATAGGAAACCTATAGCCTATCCTTGTTATAATTTTATCCCTTTAGATGATAGTCCACTTAAAGCTTGCATATACGGTTGGTGACGTGAACCTATCCCACTCCTTGGGGATAGCCTTTGAGTACGCAGGATCTGAGGATGAGCATGAGTTCAACCACGACGGGTGGTACGATTGAGGCATCGTCTTGACGTGCAAGTTGCCTGTGGAGGAGATCAAGAAGATTCTACGCCTAGTTCCGCTGCGTTGGATGTTCTTTTGTTTGTCGTTCAGCCCTGAGGGCTTGTATCAGACGTATTATCATGAGAATGATGTAATAAATAAGATATTTGTACTTTGTTCGTGGTATGGATATGATATTCGCTGTGATGAGTTCTGTACGTGATATCTGCTTGATCCAGGGAGTATCACAATGGCACAGGGAGTCGGGTTTTCGGAAAACGGAAACCCGGGTCGTTACAGGGTGTTTCTCTAAAATAACCTATATACATGATTTTATCTAATTAAAATATATCTAACACCTAGTCTTTTGCCTTGTAATAAGAAATCATTCGATAGTTGTTTCCTTTTAACCGTAGTTCCGTCTTCATGCATTCCTGCTATACTTGCTAAGTAAGATGGATTACTTACACTTGCAATCAATCAACAAAATCCCGGATGGGTAATCAGATGGAGCAACGTTTGAGGCAGTGGTTGAGGATTTACCAGAAGACCTTCCGTACATCTAAGTTGTGGTCAACCAGTCGGTGTCCCCGTGGACTTGAGACTCGAGTAGAAGATAATGTTCAATAAGATAGACTTCCGTTGTGTAATTTCCGTAAACTCTGATGTAAATTATTTTATTCGAATATTGTGTTCTCTATAATACCATATTTGTAAGCTATATGTGTTGTGTGGACTTTCTGGGCACACATATGGCAGCATTCGGGTTTGTGTGGAAATGTGACATGGGGTCTGGGTGCCTTTTGCCTCTATGCAACCTCAGTTTAATCTTGGATGGATAGATCAAAGGAGTTCTGTGTTGCCTAACCATTGGCCCGAAGATCTTAATCAAACTTATTCAAAAGAAAATAGAAGATAGTCATGAAGTCTTGTTTGAAGCTTTATGGGCTCATCGTATTCCAAGGCATGGTGTTACTAAGGTCAGTCCTTTTGATCATGTTTATGGTCAAGAAGTCGTTTTACAGGTGGAGCTAAATCTGGTTGCATATCGGTTTGCTAGGCAAAATGATTTATCTGCTATTGATTATTACGATGCTATGATGGATAATATTGATGAGGTCACTAATAAGAGTTTGAAGGCCTTGAAGGAGATTGAGAAAGACAAGATTCGGGTTGCCAAGGCGTATAACTAAAATGTAAAAAGAGAAAAGCTTTCGGGTAGGGGATCTAGTATGGAAGACTATCTTGCCCATCGAGTCCATACTATCTTGCCCATCGAATCGAAAGATAATAAATTCAGTGGTGAGGTCATTCTCAAACACAACTTCCTGAGAAGATTTGTTAGACCCCTGTGGCTTGTTTGACCAAAACTGTGTTGGACATCTGTTGCTCAGCTAGGCCAACTCCCTGCGCGGTAACGTCTGGCTGAGAAGTAGCATGCACCTGTGCTTGAAGCAAAGCCTCTGGTATGACCATGTGAAAGAAAGGGCGTTGGGTGCCCTTCCCATCCGAGGACGGCGTCGAACCCACAGAAGTGGACTTCCCATTCCCACCATTTTCCACACTCATTTTCTGCTAGTGCTTGTCACCAAAACCTTTGCCCCATCCTTGTTCAAATCAGCATCTCCGGCACCGTCATCATCCCCATATCCATGGGCACCGGATTAGAGTTTCCGGCCACCTTCTCCACACGAAACTGCAGCTCATACAAGAAATCTCCTATGACCACATTCACAGAATGTGGAATCAAAGCAGGGTCAAGGACCATCACCTTTATACTACTAATATCAAATTTCCATGTGAAACCCATGTCAACATCCTTTGTTATGCCAAGTATGGATCCAACTGACTATAGCACTTCAATATCCCTCAGCTCCTTCAGTAAACCAGTGAACTGATCCAAACCTTTGGCAATTCGTACTTCCTCATACCTCCACCCACTCCTTCTTCAATCTCCATTGTAGCATTGAACTTTGTATTCATGGCACTCCACTCTATCATGCGCCGTATCCTAGCTTGAGATGGAAATATTCCAACCAAATCCACAATGTTCCATCTCAAATTTGCCGCAACCAATCTTTCCGATTCTATTGTCAGTTGTGCCATTGTCATAGTACCCTTGGTAACCAGATCCTTGTAGTTTTGCTCTCCACAAGGCCTCACATTGACAGGTTGTGGTATGTAGAAAAAGCATTGCCCTTCCACAAAATAACCACAAGGAACTGCAACGGATTTCATTGCTCTATACCTTGGACACCTTGTAGTTGTATGATCCTAACTCTCACATACATACATCACAAAACATCACGGCAGTACAGGATTGTCGGTGTTCGGTATCACCGGACAAGTTATTTCACGGATTGCGCGGTGGACACTGATGGTTAGTGGATTTGACACGGGATTTATACTGGTTCGGGCTACCGAAAGGTATAATACCCTACATCCAGTTTGATTCTCGTGTTGCTCCACTAGGGAGTTTGTAGTAGGGGGTTACAAACAGGCGATAGAGGAAGCAAGGCCTTCCAAGTCTCTGTGCGGTTATGTGTGTGTGGATTGTGTCGTGGATCAGATCGTGGAAAAAGCTTCTTCTCTTTTGGGGTGGGGGTGCCTCTCCTTTATAGTTCAAGGAGAGGCGCCCTCGTTACAGATGAAAAGGAAAAAGAAAGGAAAAGGAAGAGTATCCTAGGGGCCCCCTCCCGACGGGGGTCGTTGCGGTCTGCTCCGGGTCTTCGTGGGGCCCGGTCCGTCGTGGTCGTCAGGATCGAGGGCACCGCCTCATCATCACGGTGCACAGTGCACCTTGTAGTTCTACAGTGGCGCCATTAGCTATCTTTCCACCGTCCTACTTACTGTCAATGAGAGAACAGGGGCTACGTAGTAGGTTGTACCCGACAGGCGCCGTTTGTCCTGTGGCAGGCACGACTGCCGGCAATGTGGAGGGCCGCGCGTGGCGGCCATGGCTGTGGGCTGGTCTACGGCTTGCTCCGCAATCCGCGGTCATCGATGATGTATATAGCGTTACGTCACCCGCCCCTGCGGGGAGTCGGGCGAGGCAGAGATTGCGCTCCAATCCCTGTGACGGGTCAGCGAGGCGAAGAATGCGCACCCGTCCCCGCGAGGTGTCGAGCGTGTCGAAGATCATGCGCCCGTCCCTACAGGGGGAGGAGGGGCGCGATGGCAGATCAGCTGATGACGTCTCCCGGCCCCATAGGGGTGCCGGTCGTAGCTGGTATTTTGGGTGTTGTCACGTCCTGCCCCTGTTTGGGGCCGTATTTGATGGTTCTGTCCGACGACGCACGCTAATCCCCCATTTATCTAGGCTAAGGATGTCAACTTAAGCATGGTTTGGGGTACCCCTAATACTGGTACTCGACAGTAGCCCCTGACCCCTATTAGGAGCCGGTCAGGGTCGTGATGGGAGTTTTTTTCCTTTGTCATTGTTCCAACTTTCCGGGTGCGCGCGAGCGCTCCCGGTGGGAGTAGGCCCCGAGCCTCCATAAGAGTCGTAGACTCGTATGGAGGGTTATAATTTTCTTAAGCTGTTGTGGCAGCGTTGTGCCTAATTGCAGGTTCATGCTCGTGTAGCTTACGCGTGGTGCATCTTGTTCCGACCAAGTCAAGTCCTATCTTTTGGTTAGGAACTTCCCTTTACGCGTCTTATCCAAGAAGACGAAAGGTAAGAGCGACCACACGGTTTTCCTCGATGGTCGTAATCTTGGTGCTCGTTGAGCTATTATTGGGTTGGTTCAGGTGAGATCTAGGTTTTCCTTCGATTGAGACCCAATGCGCCTGTACGGGGGCTAACCTCAAATATCCAAAATTAGTTCAGTCCACGGGTCTTCCTAGGGTCGTTTGACCGACCCTAGGTGTGCGATGCTTCCTCGTCGAGAGGACCCCCTAGGTTAAAACTTTTTGGCCTGACTAAGGAATATGATCGCTACATGGGTCCCTCACTGTCACGTCCCTCACTCAAGGGTCATCCATGGGTGGTTGTCGTAACCCCGTTTGGGCCAACCTTTCGTCCCCTTTGGACTTTTGGGCCGCATGGGCGATTTTAGCCAATGTCCCATATTATCTGGATGGGCCAGAGCCCGAGAAGTGGAGGCGTTGCCGGTCGTGGGGCGTACTTAGAGGACAGGGGCGGCGGCTTCGGGAGACATGAAGGCCCCCATTACTCGGGTGCCATTAGGATCCGTTTGGCCTACTTAAAAAAGGAGAAGGGGACGCCGCTGTTAACCATACAACTCGCGAGATTAAGCCGTACCTTTCTTCCACCTCGAGCTCATGCGCCATCGCTTATCTCCGTTCGCCCCGGCTCTTGCCCTCCACTGCCTGCTCCTCGCCTCGCAGCAATGGCTCTCCTCATGCAACCATGGAAGCGCTCCTAGATCTCCCTGGCCCGCGTACGAGGCCTGTGGCGAAAGGCTACCTGCCGTCGCCGGCGGGCCCGAGCGAGTGGCGTCTTCTAGAGGAGGATCTCCCGGCGCCACCCGACGGGTACGTCATTTCTTTCGTGCACTTCCACGAGCGTGGATTTGGCACCCCCGTGCATTGGTTCTTGCGGGGTTTGTTGGATTATTATGAGATCGAATTGCAGCACATGACCCCGAACGGGATGTTGCAAGTTGCGAGCTTTGTGGCTCTTTGTGAGGGATTTCTAGGAATTGATCCCCACTTTGTCCTTTGGAAGTACCTTTTCCATTGCCAGCTGCAATTTCAGGATAAGAAGTCGCAGCCGACCCCTATTGGATACGCGGGCATCCAGACTTGGTGGAATCACGTAGGAGAGTACCCAAGGTGCCGGCGAGGGGGTCAAATCACAGATGGCGCGAGCTTTGGGCCTACATCCGCAATCCCAGGATGCCCCATACATCCTACTCCAAGTTTTGCAACTCACTTGAGTTGAGAGCTCTCTTGAATAGGCCTAGAGCTGGCTTAGCTGGTGGTAGAGTAAGGGGAGAGTGAGGGGTTGTCTAGAGAGGGGTGCCAAGGTGTTGGCACTCACCTCTCTTACTTGTACCTCGGAGGATGCTACTAAATTTATAGGTAGAATAAAGTGAGTATTCACATGGATCATCATACTCATCTTAACCGTGTGGCTTGTTTATATGCACGTCATCCTTTTGCTTTGTTCTTTGAGGGGAAAGAAGAGCTAATATTAAGAATTGAGGGTGAGGCTTTGATGGTCTATGTACCATATCAAATCCACTTATCCATGTGAGAGGGATGGCAGCCCCTCTGTCACGTCCATCTGTCCAGAAGCCCCTTGCCCGTACCGTGTGAGGTGGCGGCGGCAGATGGGCACCTAGCTATAGTCCGTTTATCCCTTGGGTAAAGCCAGGTGCCGGCCAAGGTGACCCCTTTTATCCGCTGGGTATTCCTGGCCCCTTCTAGGTCGTTGGTCGTTGGCCCTCTAGTCAATTGGGTGATATTTATGGGCGATGCCCCTGTGCCACTGGCGCCAGCCGTCGGAGGCACAAAGCTTTATGCTTTCATACAGAGATGACGCAAGAAGTGATTTTCTGCATTTTTGGCGAATCTGAATGTTTTCTTTGCGAATTTGAACTCATGCTTTGGTGTCATTGAGTTATTTTACAAATCTAACCAGCGGATAAACGGACTATATCTAGGTGCCCGTCTGCCGCCGCCACCTCACACGGTATGGGCAAGGGGCTTCTGGACGGATGGACGTGACAGAGGGGCTGCCATCCCTCTCACGTGGATAAGTGGATTTGATATGGTACATAGACCATCGAAGCCTCACCCTCAATTCTTAATATTAGCTCTTCTTCCCCCTCAAAGAACAAAGCAAAAGGATGACGTGCATATAAACAAGCCACACAGTTAAGATGAGTATGATGATCCAGCCGACCCCTACCCTACATTGCCTACATGGACAATGTCTGCATAATATTAACTAGCTACCAATGGCACTGAAGAAAATAGGATCGAGGTGCAACGTACGGAGTACACTGCAACATCACACATATACAATGAATTAAAAAGGCAATAAAATGTATATTGTAGGGAAGAAAATTTGTGGAATAACAAACAATGATCGCTGATGATCAAACACATTACTACAAGTTCTTAGGCTCATCTAAAAATAAAATTACAGGAGTTCTTAGACTCTAAATCTTAAAAAAGAAATATAAAAAATCTCCACATGGTGGCATGCATCATCCTTAATCTTCCTCATCCGTTTCATCCTCCTCATCCGAATAATCTACTAGCTCCGTTTCAGAATTATAATCCTCAGCTTCCTGCATCTGCGGATGCTGATGCATGTAGGGAGCTGGAAGAAATTGTCGACATTGGCCTCGGCACATTGGGAAGATCGTGCCCCGCTCAAACCATCTGAGAATGCACTGCATGTGGAAACCATGCCTACAACTTGGCAGATGCAGGACGTCCGCCCCCTGCACCATGTTGTCCAAGCAGATGGCGCATTGCTGGGATGCAGCGGCGGCAACGACAGAGCTGTGCGAGATGCACCCAAGTAACAATGCCATCGGATCAGAGTACAGGAAATGGACAGTGACATGGAGTCTCACCTTACACAACACATTCAAGTGTACAGGTATCCTTTCGGCCCTCCTTCTGATGTGTTGTACGAGATGGTCAAGCACGGAGCTTGCACCAGTGTGCCAGAGATACACCGTGGCCAACAGTGAGAACTTCACCAAAATACTCCAATGTCTCACCAATTAAATCACGACAGCGACGATCATTCCGGAGGAATGCAACAACAGAACTATTAAGCGGACAGTCAGGGATGGGCATAGATATTATTCTGCGTCGATGGAGCATAGGATTGCGGTACTTCTTCCTCGTTGCACTTCCTATGATAACCCACTGGTGAGTCTCCTTCAAAGACACGGTGAGCACCATCATGTCGCCCTGGGGCTCTGCTGGCATAGCCCCAATGCCAACGCGGGTCACCGCAGTAGTGATGGAGACCCCATTGGCGGTGCATTCCAGATCCATGGAGCCCTGGGCCGGCGGAGTGGAGAGCGGGATCGGGTGGTGAAGGGATGAAGGAGCTTCGGGTGGCGGGAGGCGCTGGTGACAGTGGGGTGCAGAGGAAAGACGAAGTAGGTGGGTAGCAAAAGGGCGGCCGGACGGGAATTAATGATGGACGGGATCAATGGAAGAAATGTTGTGACTGTTGTTGAGTGGGGCAGAGGGCCGGAGGGGAATTTGACCACATGCATGTATATGTTGAGATGGTAGTGCTCGCACCCACACTCACAAATACAATTCACTATAATTTGTACAAGGGGTGTGCACATGCAGGTTGGATTTGTAAAATAACTCAATGACACCAAAGCATGAGTTCAAATTCGTAAAGAAAACATTCAAATTCGCCAAAAATGCACCTTTTATTGTTCGCAAACTTATAACTCCCCAATTTACTTGTACGTATTATTGCAATGTGTTGTTTGTGTGTAAGCACAACCTACACCGCCATCCACACAAGAGTAAATTTGCACGTTAACATGGGTTCCACAGTTGTGTATGATGGTCTACCCTTTAGTTTCACTTGAGTGACCATGTATATGTTGTTGAGATGGTAGCTAGTGCTCCCACCCACACACTCATAAATACAATTCACTATAATTTGTACAAGGGGTGTGCATATGCAGGTTGGATTTGTAAAATAACTCAATGACACCAAAGCATGGGTTCAAATTCGCAAAGAAAACATTCAAATTCACCAAAAATGCAAAAAATACCATTTCTTGCGTCATCTCTGTATGAAAGTGTAAAGCTTTGTGCCACCGACGGGTGGGACCAGTGGACCCGTGGACCGGCGGCACCTCGCGCGCGACGCGCGATAATGAGGAAGCGTATTCCAATCAAGCGTGTTCGGTCGTGTGGCAGACAGGTGGGACCCACATGTCGGCGCCGATCCCATGATCAGTTGTTGCTCAGATCTTCATTCATCTTCTATTTTTGTATTTAAATCCTTAATAAAAACTTCCAACATGTATAGATTTCACATATGGTGTCCAAATCTGGTGTTTCTTTTTTCCGAATTCGTACGAAAACAATACCTACCACGTGCACTCAATTGCATCTTCGTAATAGAATCTGATTTTCTAGAGTTTTACAAACACATTTACCTTTTATTGTTCACAAACTTATAACTCCCCAATTTACCTGTATTATTTCAATGTGTTGTTTGTGTGTAAGCACAACCTACACGTCCATCCACACAAGAGTTAAGTTGCGCATTAACACCAGATTCTATTACGAGGAGTCAACCAATTTAAACTTTGACAAAAGTTATGCTAAAACATTGCTAACATTCATAATACAAAACAAGTATCATTAGATTAGTTATAGAATATACTTTCATAACAAATTTATCCGGAGACAAGATAGCTAATACTATTTGCTATAAATTTGGTCAAATTTGAACTCGTTTGACCGACACTAATTGTGGCAGAACCGCTCAAATTAATCCGGCTTAAGTGCGCTAACCTTCCATTGGTCGTCACACAATTAAATCGGAGTAATCTGACAGTCTGTCGGGTCGAGCCCGATGCAACCACGAACAGTTACCTCGATCGAAACAAGTCATACAAATACCCACTCGAAGGTGGATCCCAGAGATTACAACAATCCACAAGTATTAAATAGGTCCCACTTGAGGTAATTTATTACAAACCAAGTTCAATGCATAAAGTAACGGTTATCTCAGAGTTTGAAAGCAGCGGAAAACAACTAATTTATTCGAACGGAATGACGTCACGTGAAGCCGTCGTGACATCACTCGGAAGCATCCTCGTCCCACATGACAGTCCAACCAGGAGGAAGTGTGGTTGGCCAGGTAAGACCTGCAACCATCTCCTCCAGAGCACTACCTGAAAACATTTCAACAAGCAAGGCTGAGTATACTAATACTCAGCAAGACTTAACCGTCGGGTGACAGCTACATCACCAAATTCTAGACATGCAAGGCTTTTGGCTGGTGGGTTTGTTTTGCCAAATAGCGACTAAAAGTGGATCCTTACTTTCAATATTTTAGCATCAGGTTCTAGTTAAGTTAACCATTCTAGGTAAGCAACCTGTACTAACCAAGCAAGTGGAGCAATCAATTAAGCAAGCATCAAGTTTCTTTCCATCATGTTCCACTTTCATTACTCGGTGCGGCAAGAGGTCAAGTAGTCTCATTAGCTGCGAGAAACAGACAGTTCGAACCGATTTTAACCTTGCAAGGGGGGACCCAAGCACTCGGATCATTGCACTCAGCCAAAGGCTAGCGCTACCAGGTAGTTCCCATCAATTCCCCAGTCGCGTCCAGGACCAAACTCCCCCTGGCATACGAGGTCTAAGGCTGGCCGAACCAACACTTACGCCCATCGTACCCACATGTTCGAGGCATGGGAAGAAGTTCCCGAAAGGATCAAGAAAAAGTCCGCACCCTGAAGTCATGTAGGTACTAAACTTATCGACCCCATAGAATCGACAAGTGCTTAGTACGTTCAAAAACTTAACCAGCATCGCCGTCACTCTTCGACCTTAGCAACTTTTCATAAACAGACGGGGCATCAACATGACCAAAATCCCCGTCCGTCATCCTTATGATTCCAACATAAGTAAAGCAGTTGTATCCTATATCTCGCGAGTGACAGGAAATCACTCGACTTTTACCGGGTCCTTATAGCGGGGCAGCTATCGACCTATCATACTAGTATTGCCAAGCATAGGTACCTAGGATCATGCAACTAGGGTTTCAATTCAACTCCTGAACGTAAATGCACAAACATAAACTTAGCAAAACATAGTTGCATGTATTTGAAACATAGGACATGCTCCGGGGCTTGCCTTCGGGCACAGTGTTAGCTTGGGAGTCCTCGGCAGCAACGTTCGGGTCTTGCTCGACCTGGACGGCGTTCACCTCGCCTTCCGCTTGGCCTTCTCCTTCAGCGGGGACCAGCTCGTAGTCTCCGTCGGCGAGGGCAGGTTCTACACGAATGCATATGCAATAAGAATATGATCTTATGTCGAGTCGTCACTGTTGCACAATGATGAACCCGGGTGTATTTACTGACACATTCACCTGGACAAATTTGTCTGATCTTCCCTTTCTTTAGCAAAGGTTGTAATTACTCATTAAAGTATTTGGGTTAGTCGATGGTGATTGTGTACACATATATTATTTATCTTTGTTTTCATCACAAAACAGCAAGGGTGTGTGTGTGATGTTTTTAGTTTATTTAACCATTTTTAGAAAATAACTTATTCTTATTTAACTCCCTTTTAGCAATGAAACTTTCATAATTTATTATGGCAGTTTGGTTTACTATTATAATGTGAAAAATTTACTGTGTGCTCTTTGTGGTTTACTTGATTTGCTGACCAAAACTTAGGCCCAGATCACGCATACATTTACCACAACAAAATAAACAAGAACAGCACACTATCATCAAGATTAAATCTTAAGAAATCACACTATCATCAAAAGGTCCTTAGAATTTTACCAGAGCCTAACCTAACCTAAACAAGCTCACATGCCAAAGGATAGCTCCAAAAGATCTAAAGATCCTGCTGTTTGAATTTATCAAGCTTAAACTGGTATGAATTAAAAGTGCAAGTTAGCCAGCTCAAACTAAGCTCTACTATTTACCAGACATGCATCATGTTACCACAAGGTTTCTGTAAAAAGACTGAAGCTCAGAAGCTTCACAGACTAATTATTAAAAATGTTGAACCAATCGTGCACTGCCAGCCTAAACAATTAATAACACAAATCTGTTGTATAACTTTGTGCCAACTTTCTACAGCAGCCTAGATACTTCACCAGCTACAGCATACTCAAAAACTAGCACAAACAAGCCAATGGATTTCAAACTGTGCACAATTTAGAGTTTGAACATATTTGAATCTAATTCAAAAATGAAGCAGAAAACACCTACACATGCTTTCTAGGAAAGGTAGAACACAGCACCGGCAGTACAACAAAATTGGGTTTGCATTTTTCTGATTTTTCTACGATTTTTAATCGATTTTCAAATTTTCAGGATTTGAATCCTAGATCTGAACAATCTATTTACAGATTAGCCCCTGGAAACTTGCGCTAAGGCCCCTGGAAAGATTTGTGGCTTTGCAATGTGGTCCCTAGGCCATGGCCGGCGGCGAGTTGGCCGGATTCCGGCGAAGTGGGGCCACGGGGCTCAACAATAACCAGTCGAGGGTGCTCAGGGGTGCTCACCGCCTCACCTCGAGTGGATCCGGTGCAGGTTGGGCGGCCGGAGGTGGCGTGGCGGGGGCGGACGGCGGAGCTGGGCGGCGGCGGCTCTGTTCGAGCTTGCTCCGGCGGCTAGAGTGGCAATGGCGCTCGACTGAGGGCTGGGGGAGCTGGAGCAAGGGCGTGGCGAGTGCTTGTGATGAAGAACGGCAGTGGAGCAGCGCGCACGGTGGAGAGCGACGGAGCGGCAGCCTGGTGGCGGCAATGGCGAGCGGCGGAGGGGGCTCGCGTGCAGGGGGGTGCGGGGCCTTTTATAGGCAGTCGAGGCGAGGCTCGGACCGTGGCTCGGAGCGGCGAAGCTGCCACGCGGAGGTCTGGGCGGCGCGTTGCTGGGCAGCCGCGGCGGACATGGCTTGCCGGTCGGCGGCCTGTCGCGGCGGGGCGGCGCTGGGCGTGGCGGTCGGTGGCCGGTCGGGGCGAGCTCGTGCGCGGGTTGGCGAGGTGCTGGGGCCCATGACGACTGGTCGCTGGCCTTGGTCGGGGCAGCGGCGCTACAGCCCGCCGGCGGGTCGACGGCGACCATGTGGCGCGCGCCGGGCGCCCGTCACATCCGGTTGGAACGGCGCGGGGGGACAGAGCGGCTCTGTCGGACGGACCGCGGGGAACAGCGCGCGGAGCATTTATGGCACGGGCGCAAGCCTCGGCGTCCGTGTCAGTGGCCGGCCGCCGCGTGGCGGCGCTGTCGGGCGCGGGAACGCTCGGCGCCGGAGAGCGCCGGCAATCCGTCGAACACATGCCGGGTGTCCATTCAAACTCAAATTTCTCCGAAATTTTGAACTGAAGTTCAAAATCTCCAAAAAGCAAAGTTGTGTTCCAGGTTACCAGCTACAACTTTTGTAAAGGTTGACCTATGAAAAAGTGTATGGATTCGAGGGAAAACTGAGGAGAAAATCGGTGAACTTCTGTGTCAGCCGGCCGTGAACTTTTGGGGTTTGGCTGGCTTTGACCATGTTTTTGGGGCTGAAGCACTCAAAAGTTCTCCAAGGCCATATTGACAAAGTTGTGTCCCATGAAAAGATGAACAACTTTCATATTGGCACATTTTTGAGTTCTTAAAGGAAATTTTGAAAACAAGCCATGCCAATCAGCAAAGGTCAAAAGTTCACCGAGTTTAAAAGGGTTTTGGGGGAACTTTTCTTAAGTGAACATCTAGGTGGGGCCAAGGTACTCTTAATTAACTTAGGTCAAGTGGTTAAGCAAGTGATTTAAGTTAACTAAACACCTAGATTGTCACAGCCTACCCCCCTTAAACAGAATCTCGACCCGAGATTCGAGTGTAGAAAGAACTAGTGTGTGCAAGAATGCTTACGATCATGTAGAAGAAGGAAACCCGGAAACTTGGTGTTCAAATAACTCTCCGTCTCCCATGTGGCTTCTTCCTCCGTGTGATGATTCCACTGTATCTTGTACATTTTAACGATCTTCCTTCTCGTTCCTCTTTCTTTGCGGTCGAGGATTCGGAGAGGGTGTTCCACGAGAGCCAGGTCGGGTTCCAACCATGCCAAGTCTTGATCGACAATCTCAACCTCGGGAACTCGAACGCACTTCTTAAGTTGAGATACGTGGAAAACATTGTGGACAGCTGACAGCTTCTCGGGGAGTTGTACTCGGTATGCTACCGGTCCACAGACTTCTATGATCTCATAGGGTCCAATGTAACGAGGTGCCAATTTTCCTTTTACTCCGAACCTTAGTACTCCCTTAGTGGGTGAGACTCGAAGGTAGACGTGTTCTCCCACAGAGAACTGTAGGGCTTCTTTCTTTTATCAAAATAACTCTTTTGCCGGGATTGGGCAGCCTTCAGGTTAGCCTGAATCACTTTCACTTTCTCCTCTGCCTCGGCCACTAGGTCCGTGCCGAACATCGGTCTCTCGCCGGTTTGGGACCAACTCAACGGAGTTCGACATCTTCGGCCATACAGCGCCTCAAAAGGTGCCATCTTTAAACTCGCTTGGTAGCTGTTGTTATATGAGAACTCAGCGAGGGGCAAACATTTATCCCAATTCTTGTCAAAGTGTATTACACAAGCTCTCAGCATATCTTCCACTATCTGATTAACCCTTTCGGTTTGGCCATCTGTTTGGGGGTGGTATGCGGAACTGTGGATTAACTTGGTTCCTAGTGATTTATGCAAGTGCGCCCAGAAGCGGGATACGAACTGAGGACCTCTGTCTGATATGATTGTTTTGGGCGTGCCATGAAGACGATAGATTTGGCTGAAATAAATGTTAGCATACTCCTTGACGGTGTAGGTGGTGTGGACTGGAATAAAATGTGCGGTCTTGGTAAGTCGATCGACAATAACCCATATAGAATCATGCTTCTGGGAAGTGAGGGGCAATCCAACTATGAAATCCATGCTTATATCCTCCCACTTCCAAGAGGGTATCGGAAGGGGTTGTAACATTCCGGCTACCTTAAGGTGACTGGCCTTGATTCTTTGGCAAGTATCGCACTCTGAGACGTACGTGGCAATGTCCCTCTTCATTCTTGTCCACCAAAAATTTTGTTTCAAATCTTGGTACATTTTGCTGCTCCCCGGGTGAATGGAAAATTTGGAGAGGTGAGCCTCATCCAAAATTTCCTTTCGGAGCTCCAGGTGTTTAGGTACTACTAGACGTTCCCCAAAATGTACGACCTCTTTTTGATCTAATCTGAAACAACGATACTTCTCATCTCCGGCAGAGAGCCTTTCTTTAATGATCTTGATGCATTTATCTTGAGATTGAGCGGCAGCGATCTTGTCGTAGAGAGTCGGTTCTAAGGAAATGTTATTGAGTGAGCCATGAGGAACAATCTCCAAGCTAAGCTTCCTCATCTCAGCACATAGGGTCTGGCTATAGGTGTCTGCGGTGAGACAGTTGCAATGTGCCTTCCGACTCAACGCATCGGCTACAACGTTGGCTTTTCCCGGATGATAAAGTATTTCCAAGTCATAATCCTTGACCAATTCCAACCATCTACGTTGCCTCATATTCAGATCTGCCTGCGGAAGGATGTACTTGAGACTTTTGTGATCGGTGTACACTTTACACTGTGCTCCCATGAGGTGGTGTCTCCAAAGTTTCAGAGCATGAATCACAGCTGCTAATTCGAGATCGTGAGTAGGGTAGTTCAACTCATGTGGGCGAAGGGCTCGAGAAGCATAAGCAATGACTCTGTTATCTTGCATGAGAACACATCCCAACCCGGTGCCTGAAGCATCGCAGTAGATGTCATAAGGCATCGTGTTGTCAGGCTGTGCTAGAACGGGGGCCGAAGTAAGGAGTCGTCTCAAGGTGTGAAAAGCTTCTTCACATTTTTCCGTCCATTTGAACTTAGCTCCCTTCTTGAGTAGTTCAGTCATAGGCTTAGCTATCTTGGAGAAGTCAGGAATAAAGCGACGGTAGTACCCTGCTAGTCCAAGGAAACTACGGATTTGGTGAACAGACGTGGGAGTTTCCCAATCCATGACCTCTTGCTACTTTCCCGGGATCCACTGAAATACCTTCATCAGAAATTGTGTGCCCGAGAAACTTGACACTATTTAGCCAGAATTCGCATTTCGAGAACTTGGCATAGAGCTGATGATCCCTAAGTGTTTGTAGAACAATGCGAAGATGCTCGGCATGTTCTTCCTCATTTTTGGAGTAGATCAGAATATCGTCGATGAAGACCACGACGAATTTGTCAAGATAGGGCATGAAGACCGAATTCATGAGATACATAAAGTAAGCAGGTGCGTTGGTGAGTCCAAAAGACATGACCAGATACTCATATAAACCATATCTAGTAGAGAAGGCGGTTTTAGGAATGTCGCCAGGGCGGATCTTGATTTGATGGTATCCCGAACGGAGATCAATTTTAGAGAAGACTTTGGCACCAGCCAATTGATCGAAGAGAATGTCAATGTGGGGTAAGGGGTATTTGTTCTTGACAGTCACTGCATTGAAGAGGGCGATAGTCCACGCATAACATCAAGCTTTTGTCCTTCTTCTTAGCAAAGAGAGCCGAACATCCCCAAGGTGAGGTGCTAGGTCGGATAAAGCCTTTTTCAAGCAACTCTTGCAATTGCGTTTTCAACTCTGCCAACTCTATGGGTGACATCCTATACGGTCGCTTGGATACAGGAGCAGTACCCGGTTGCAGCTCGATAACGAACTCAATGTCCCGGTCAGGGGGCATGCCTGGCAAGTCCTCTGGGAAGACATCAGGGAACTCGCAAACCACTGGAATGTCCTCTATTCGAAGTTCGGCCATGGAAAGGATATGGGAGCTCGTGTAGACCTTGTGCGGCAGATAGAGATCCGTGCGACCTAAGAGTGGTGAGTGAATCTCAACTACCCTCTCGGGAATATCAAGTATGACCCGGTGTTTAGTCATCCAATCCATTCCCAAAATGATATCCATTCCATCCAATCCCACGCTAATAAGATCAGTTTTAAACAATTTGCTGCCCAAAACTAGTGGTACTCGATTTGACCTCTGATTTGTTGAGACCTTCCCACCCGGTGTAGTGATTAAGTAGGGGGTGGCGGTTTGGGTGAGATTTAGTCCACTCTTGGTGCAAAACCTTGTGCTGATAAAGCTATGCGTTGCACCGGAATCAAACAGTATAACAGCGGGGTAATTGTGGACATAGAAAGTACCCGTCATGACTGGCGCTCCCTCGGGTAGTTCTGCAAGGGTGGTGAAGTTGATCCTCCCCTGACGGACTTGCACCGTCTGCTTCCTTCCCTTGCCTTGGTTCTGTTGCCGGTTCTGGGGGCAGTCTCGGATGAAGTGCCCGGCCTTTCCGCACTTGTAACAGGCATTCCCATTGGTGGGGCGAACGGGAACTTGGTAGCTGGGGCGTGGGGCGGCGGGCTGCTGAGGAGCAGGGAAACGATTCTGATTCTGCTGGGGTGGCCTGATAGTCCAACGTCCTTGCTGTCCTGGCCTCTGGGGGTTGGAGGTAGGAGTGTTCTGAACAATCCGGAACCTCTGATTTGATGGAGCAGCCTGCGTCATAGGAGCCTTCCTCTTTTTCTCGGCCTTGAGGGCAGCAATGGCATCTTCTTGCGTAATGGCCAGGTTGACTAGCTCGTTGTAGGTAGCAGTCCGGATAGGGTTCAGGCGTTCCTTGAGCTTGGCACTGAGGCCTCTGCGAAAGCGGTCCATTTTCTTCTGATCCGTGTCAGCATGAGAGCCCGCATACTGGCAGAGATTGTTGAAGGTCTGGGCATACTGGGACACAGACCTGTTGCCTTGGGTGAGAGCCAGGAACTCATTAAGCTTTCTCTCAATTAAACCCTCAGGAATATGGTGAGCTCTGAAGGCGGTCTTGAAATCAGCCCAAGTTATCACAGTGTTTTCTGGAAGGGTGGCCAGGTGATTCTCCCACCAGATGAGGGCGGGTCCTCTGAGTAACTGGGCAGCAAACCTAGCCTTGCTCTCCTCGGAGCATGGTAGGGCAAGTACCGAGAACTTTGATTCCACAGCACGAATCCAAGCATCAGCATTCAGTGGTTCGGTTGCTTCATGGAAGGTCGGTGGCTGAATACTCAGGAAGTGTTCATAGCGAGCAACATGGGGCCTGAGCATCATGGTGTCCCCTGGGGCGTTGCTGCATCAGCTGTCGCTGCACATCTAGCATCTCCCGCATCATTTCCGTTTGGGTGACGAAAAACGCCTCCATCGGGTTTTGCGGGGGCTGCGGCAGCGGTGGCTGGTTTGCTTGGGCGCCACTGTTTTGCCCGGCGGTGAAGTTGGTGCGGTAGGTTGAGTCAACCATCTGCAAAAATTATTTACCATCAGCCACATGATCTCCAAACTCGTATACCAGGTAAACAAGGCAATCATGTGTGAAATTAGTAAACATTCACTGCAGAGTTTTTCTGATCAGCAAGGCTGTCAGAGGAGAAAATTCATATCTCCCAGGTTACATGCCCAAAAATTATGAATTTTTGCCAGCAGCTAGACAATTTAGTGAGCTACAACTTTCGTGTTACGCTCCTGGTCTGATTCGCACTCTAGCTAGGGCGAAAAATTCGAAGTCCACGTTTCTAGTTTTTGCGGTTTTCAGAACGGCCGAGGCTCACCAAATCGTACATAACTCTCGCAATTCTTAACCAAATGGCTGAAATTTTGCGAGCATCATCCTTATGAAATTCCTCACAACTTTGGTATTCATCACTTAGGCCCAGAAATGAGAAATGCAAGCATTAAAAGTTCAAATCACAATCAGCTGCAGAGTTTAGCTGTTACATCCACATCGAAGCAACAAACTCTAGGGTCACTCCTACCCTAAGTTACATCATGGTCAAGCTGCACAAAAGACATACTCAACTCGAAGCTAGCCTATTACATCACTATCCAAAAGTAGGCTACGCTGAGGAGTAACACTGCCAAACATCTAGAAATCGTCGAGGTTGTTGACCGAAGCCTCACTCTCGGCGGGTGAACCGGGTGTCGTGGGTAGAGGGGGCAAGTCACTAAGGGTATCCGTGCCGGACATGCCCTGAACCTCCTCGGGGTCTATCTCTATCTCCATAGGCTCCTCCTCCTCCTCATCGACCATCTCTACGTCCTGCTCTAGAGGAACCTGCTGCTGGAGTATCCCGATGTGCTGGTGAGCGTCCTCAACGTCAAGGTGGAGGTCGTGAACCTCGTCCTCTAGCTCTCCAACACGGTCAACGAGCCCAACCCGCTCATTATGCAGCGAGTCTATCTCCTCCTGCATCGCCTCGATCTGGCCTAGGTGGGTAGCACGCTCCTCCTGCATCTCGGCCATCTGTGCCAAGTGAGTCTCTCGCTCCTGCTGAAGGGCGGTGACCTGTCCAAGTAAGTCGCCAATCTGAGCCTGGAAGTTGGCCATAGCCATGTCTGTGTCGGCTGCCTCCAGGGTCAGAGTGGTGTAGTCGTACTGAAGCTGTCGGAAGGACCGGTAGGAAGCCATGCCGTACTCAACCGAGTCAGCCAGTCCTCCTTGAAGCAGTGTAAGGAGCCTGAAAAACGTGTTCACATACGGCGCTAGTCCCTCAGCGGTAGGAACAGCACCAGTCCACTCTACAACTGCCCTCACGTGAGCTCGACGCTCCAACCAAGCCGGGTCGTCGGGCTGCGCGGTAGGAAGCAACCCAAGTGGGGAAGTCATCACCTCCACAGGGCGGAAGTCACAAAAGACGTTCAGCACCCGCAGGGCAGCGAACTCCACGGTGTCAGTCAACCTGTGGCCTATCACCTCAGCGTCGAACAAAGGCCACTCGGGGTGGTGAGGGTGTGGTGGCACGTAGACCCTGGTGATGCAACAAAGCACACCATCCTCAAGGTACTCGCGACACGAGTAGAGGGGTGGTGAGGCGAAGCCGGCGGTACTCAGAGCGTCCCACAAAATAGAAGGAAAACCCTCCCAAGCGAGGCACTCAGAGTGGAGAAAACCGTCTGTGCCAAACACAAAGTAAGCCGCATCTGCCATCTGTAGAAAAGGAACCAAAGGAACCGAGTAAGAACCGTGCGGAAGTAGAAAGGAGATCAGGACAGCAGTGGGGAAAACGAGCGTAACTCCGAAACTACCTAACCAAAAGCTCCCAAATTTTACCAGGTTGTTCTTAAGGTTGTTAACCACAAGTTTGGCATTCTGAGGTTGCTTTGGTTTTGGGTTTAAGATGGTGAAACACTTAGTTCTTAACTGGTTGTCTGCCAGATTTTTCCAGCATACAGACAGTTATTATTTTGGTCATAACTCCAGTTTTACTTATTCAAAAATCCTGAAATTTTTACAGAAGCTTGCTTATGAAATTATGAACAACTTTTATCTAAGGTGCCTAGCCATCAGAGATGTTTTAATGACCCGAAAAAAATTCGGACCAGCAAGAAACACAGTTTTGCCAGATTTCTGGAAGTTTGTGAGAATTACGATTTTTATTTCCTTTTGCCTCTAGTTAACTTAACAATTTTTAAGGTGATTAGCATGATGCAAAAGAACTAAAAACGTCCTCACAAATACCAAGAAGCCTTGGCGTACGTAGTTAGTTGCCGGTTGCGAGGCACAATATACGTTTCTCCCTATAATAGCTAGTCGTTAATCAGACCATCGCAATCCTAACGAACGGAGTCAGTGTACCTGCAAGAAAACCATGAACCTTCCGTGCCAGCACGCCACAGAAGCGTCCCCATTCATTACTGTTCATTTATAAAAGCGGTATCCATGCGTTCAACACTGCATGGACAGTGCATCTAGTCTAGGCCGTACGCTCCTTTTGAATAGAGCACACAACCCTTTGCATAACTCGTGATGCGGCATCGTGCACATGTCTCGAACATGGCGAACAACCAGGATGATAGGCTCATTTGAATTAGAACCCTATCATCAAGACCTTGCTCACATAAAACATGTGGCGACTCATACACAACCGTAATGATAGGTTCCTTGGAATGGAGATCCTATCACCCTTCGTGCACGCGGGGCACGGGAACCAGCGCACGTATAAAACACGTGGGCAAGGTGTGCTGGGCAGGTTAGTCAAATACACCATAATTAGTAAGCCACCTGAAACAACTCGAAATTCCCTCTAGGGCTTCACGGTCTAGTTAATCCTTAGCGATCCAACGAGTTTTCACAAAGTACTAGTTGGTCAAGTTTTATTCTGAAACAAGTGTGTTGGGACCGTGTGAACCTCTGGTGTACAACTTTTTGCTCTGATACCAGCTGTGGCAGAACCGCTCATATTAATCCGGTTTAAGTGCGCTAACCTTCCATTGGTCGTCACGCAATTAAATCGGAGTAATCTGACAGTCTGTCGGGTGTTGGCACTCCTTAGCCTAACTAAAATCCGCAAGCGCACGGAGTCCGATGTAGCCTTTCACCAGGGAAGTAAGAACCTGGATATCGAATCCAAGGAACGGCAGACGCGACTAGCCTAGAACTTTTCTAACCGGATCCACCAAGGAGAAAAAGGATAAACGGGTAGAGAGCTTGACTTTAGTTAGCTACTCGTTACCCCAGACAAACTATCGATACCTAACCTGATCTGCTTCGACGGCTAGAACGGGAAGAACTCAGAACGGGGTGAGAGAGGGGTTCTTCCGGGCTCAGCACTACTGTTATGAGTACACCCGACCGTGGTGGAGTACAAAGGACGGACAGGGCTGTCACCACCTGCCGCCTACCACTGCAGTTCCGTGGGGTGCAACACAACCTGAGATGACTAGCCAGCACAGGCACCACGCCTAAGCTTTCAGTTACTGACCTCCACCCAACGCGAAGGGCTATAGAGGAAACCCCAAACAAGAGTTGTTGTCACTCGTGCAGACTCAGGTACCCGCAGATCAAAGATAAATATGATAACTTGCTGAAAGTAAGTTGTAAACTAGCGAAGTACTAAAGGCAAGAGACCGAGGACTTACTGAAGATAACTCTTGAATATATTCCTCGGGGGCGGAAATGTTGAGACGAGACTGAGAGAGAAATCCCGGACTCTCTCTACAAAGCTCGGCTGTCACCCGAGCAACTCACCCACTCTCTCCCTACTCTACTCTAAAGATGAGAGCACAAACTCACTAAGCTACTCTTCTCTCCTTTGGATGGTTTGATGGATGATTTCTCAAGGTGAAGGAGGGTCCCTTTTATAGCTTCCAGGGGCGGTTGCAGGCGTGAAGTGTAAGCTAACACTCTGCTTAACTGCCACGCGAAGGGGGACAGGTGGCGGCCTCTGGGGGAGGCCGGCTGGCCTAGGCCAGGCCGATCGGCCTGGCCTTGCTGCCCCGTGGCACCGTCTTCTTCAGGGACGCTCTGGATTGCACCCTGAGGTCGGTAACGGTTGCGTTGGATTGAAGCTGTCTGAGAATCCAATGTTGGTGGGCCCTTCAATCCATGCAAATATAGCTTAGGCCTTTCGGGTTCTTTGGATCAAACCGACGTTGATCCCACGTCTCATGATCATCTGAGTTGTGTTTGTGATCATCTGGACCAAGGACGTGGCAACTGGCCACAGAAGGGGGCCGGCCGGCCTGGCATAGGCCGGCCGGCCTGGCTTTGTGTCAAACGTGGCTCAGCTTTTGCTTGCTTGCTCCTGCACTCACAAATTATACAAAACTTGTGGAACTCATTAGAAATAATCAATTTTACTTTGTTATGAGCAAGATGAGCCTGAAATGTGACGGAATGTTGGTGGTGAAACCGTATCGTAATGACCACCAACACGCCCCCCTACCTGAACTTTGCTAGTCCCTTAGCAAATAATGAATTAAATCACCGGGACTTTCGCAAGGTCAGGGTCATGAGTTCAAGGTATACACAAGTCATATTCCTGAGTTTTCTTTCATACCTTGGATTCTGGTGGCTAACACCCTCATCTTCATCAATTGAGTCTTAGAACAACTCATTGATTGGTCAAGCACCTCTTCCTCTTGGCATTTGGAGTTTTTGATAATTTTATAAAGAAAATGAGGCATTCCCTTGTTATTTCTCAACATCTCTCAATCACTCATAGTGTTTAGATCCTCACCTGGGCTTAGAATCAAGCCTCTCTATGTTATATGGTGGATCTTTGCAGATGTTGCTCACTCTTCTTTATTTATTTTGCGAGATCGAAGAACTTGTCTAATCATTCCTAATACTCATACATCTTGGCCAAGTACATGTGTACTTTGATGGTGGAGTCATTATTCAAGCATCTTTCATCTTTCCCCTTTTCTCTTTCTTTTTTTTACTGAAGATAAGGAGTGTATCATTCCTTTCTTCGTCATCTCTTTTTTTTCAGGGGGATGAAGAGCCTTCGACAATTTGGACTTTATTGATGCTCGTGTACGTGTATGGCCATGATGAACAAGATAGCACGAACGTGAAGGCAAGTAATTCGAGCAAGCTCAAAATTTAGAAGGTAGCTATGTAGAAGTTTCAACTTGAACTTGGTATATGGCTCTGGATAGGACATTTCAAGTTGATGATAACAAGGGTTGCCTTAAGTTTTATTTTCAAAAACAATCTCCAAAACCTTGAATCGGATGGCTCAACTTCTCAAATCATTATATCATAAGAATCAATTAACGAGAATCAAGCAATCCTAATGAAAGTTCCAAGGCAATGAAATACGTTCTCATGAAATATCACAAGTGTATCCAAGGTGTCATGCATAGGGGTTCACTTTCATGAATTTTGATCAAGTTTTAACATTATTTAGCCAGGAATTTTATTTGAATCAAAATCACGAAGGGATCAAATGTAGGGGTTACAAACCGTGTCCTGGAGTCGAGTCGACGACGTTGGCCACAGGCCCAGGCCGATCGGCCCAGTAGAGGCCGGCCGGCCTGGCCTTGCAGCCAAACGTTCCGATTCAGGTTCCTCGTTCATGTGATTCGCGAGATTACGCAGTGGGCACGGGATCTCCTCGAACGGCTTCAGCAGGGGCCCGGCCGGCCTGGCCTAGGTCGGCCGGACTGGCATTGTGCCAGGTTTGGTTGTGCCTTGGCCAGCGACCAGTCCAGCTCCTGTACATCAGTTTTTCTGCGTGCTTCACTGAAAAATCAGTTCGAGGGTTTGGTTGGCACACAAGTGTGCACCAACCATTAATTTTATTCTTTTCTTTATATATGAGCCTCTTCTTTCAAATAAATCAATTTATTTTATTCAAACTAAGGGGAAACAAATGTGGGGGTGCTGCATACAAGGGAAAATTGAATGAAAGAAATCAAAAGGGAAATCTAGACTAGCACCCAAAAGTCTAAACTAATTCTAATCCTAACTATTCCTCCTTCGGGCGGTAGAGGTGTTCATTGCCGGTTTCCTTCGCGAGGCGCTTGACCTTAGAGGCCATCGCCTTGCGAAGGATCTCGATCTTATCATCGGCCTCCATTTGCCCGATCACCGCCTCCGCCACGAGCTCATCCATGTTGTTGACCTTTAGCTGCAGCGCGGCGAGCTTCCTCCTCAGCTCCTCTATGTCCTCCTCCTCCTCCTCGTCGGACCACTCCATCTGTCCGGGAGGTCCTTGGATCGGAGGGGGCGTCATGAAGCGCTTCCTCCCCTCGTCGGGCTTCTTAGGGGCTAAGAAAAGCCCCTTCCCGATGCCTGGCCCTTCCCGGCATGGAGGGCTAGGACTTCCCGGGGTGTACTGCGGTGAGTACCCCGACGAGGTGGAGATGAAGAGCGGCACGATATCCTTCTTGAGCGGCGAGGAGACAGGGCGCTTCCCGATGGCCTTCTTGGGGGACAAAAGTCCCGTAGTTGGCCTTCGGGGCGTCTTGGGCTGCGAACTCCCCTGACCCTCCTCCTGAGGATCATGGAGGGAGGCTCTGCCCAAAGGCGAGCCAGAGAGGCAGCGAGGGGAGGCCGGCCGGCCTGCCCCAGGCCGATCGGTCTGGGAGAGTGGCCGTCGGGCCTCCGGCTGCGCGGCGACGACGTCGACGAACGCCGCCCTCTCAATGATTCGGACGCTGCTGGAGTTGGAGGAGCCCGGTGTCCCTTTCAAGGACTCGGACGGGGAACGGCTGCCGTGAGAGGCCGAGTTGGAGTCTTGGTGGCTTGATTGCGAGGCCATGGCTGAGATCTCTCAAAGGAAGGGACGTTTCTAGAGAAGGAGGCTCGAGAGTTCTGAGGGAGAAGAAGAGCGGGGGCCTTTCGTTTTAAAACGACGCTCCTCCCTTCGAAACCCACGAATTCTTGGAAAGGATAGCAGCGAGACTCATTCAAACGAGGAGCGTCCCGAGTTGAGCCGTTGCTGGGCCGGTCGGCCTGGGTGGGGCCGGCCGGCCTGGCTGGGCCGGTCGGCCTGGGTGAGGCCGGCCGGCCTGGCCTTGTCCCGGGAGTCCATGAAATTTTTCGTGCATGCCTCCATTGCTCTTATACTAGAAAGTCTCTATGGTTTGGCTAGAAAAAGTTTAAGAAAAGGAAAAGAAAAATAGAAAAGGGAAATCTATCCTAGATAAGGGCCATTTTTAGGTCCCGCCCGGACCTGGACTAGGTATCTCGGTGAGGTCCCGGTGTGTCCGAGGACCGGTGGATGGTCGCTTCCTGGTGTGATGAGTGATTGACAACGTGGTGTGGATTGACGTTTCCCTTGGCTCAAGTATTGCAGGTGTAGAATGCGGCTTGATTGCATTGGTGCAGGTGAAGAACAGGCGCGAAAGGTCTTAGCCATGGCGGCCTCCGAGGAGCGGAGAGACAAGTAGGCTTGGTTCGAGGGACCCGGTGGCCGGATGGATCAAGTGCGGTTCACATGCTGGCAAGAATGAGCAAGGGGACGTGGTTCCGGTGCGAGGTAGCGGCTCACAACCGAAGCTCGTACGCGGACGAGAAGCCGGTGCAAGGTGGCGGCTAACGACCGAAGCTTGTGCGCGGGGTTTGGTGATTTGGCCACAAAATCATCGGTGGACGATTTCCCTTGTTTTGGGCCTCAAAACCAAGGACCGAGGACTTGACGTAGCGACGGCCCGGCCTGCCAGCCAGGGGCGGTCCAACCGCCCCCCAGGGGCGGTGTGACCGGTCCCACCTGGGCAGGTCGCCCGTGAGCGTCGAGGAGCTTCGATCCGGAGGACACGCGTCGTGATCGCAAGGCTTGCGTCGGAGGGAAGCTTGCTTGCGGTGGAAGGTGTCCCAGCCGGAAAAATCTTCGCAAAAAATGTCATATTCGCCCCTGAGGGGTATGTATCGCTTAGGGGTAGTTTAGTCTTTCGAGCACCACCATTTGGACTATATAATAGACCCCCTAGGGGTGGTGGCTGTCATCTCTTCTAGTTTTCTCTTTGGTTTTCCTTTGAACTAGTTTTCCCTTCATCCCCTTCACCTAGAACTACTTCTAATCTTTCTTAGTTTTGTATAGGTGAATTCATGGTTATGTGATGGAGTTTGTGCTGCTCATCTTTGTGCCATGATTCGATTTCCCGAGCTCCTTTTCGTTTTCCCATTTTCGGAGGTATTTTCGGAGCCATTTTTAGGGGATTCTCGTTCTTCACTTTCTAGCCCGTTTTCTCTTAGATTTCTTTGGGGGAATCACATATGAGTGCCTTGTGCCTCTTTTTCTGGTGATCCCTTGCCCCCAAACGCCTGGAATCGGTTTAGATTAGAAGTTTTCGGGATGAACTCGTGGAGGGTGTGTTCTTCGCTAGATTTGAAATTCCCGGAGTTCTAGGGAGTTAGAGGCCGAGATTTTTGGGGCATAGCCTCTCCTTGAGGTGTATATCATCTACCCAAAGTTTCATCTCAAAACTCCAAGCCGTTTGGGAGATCCGTTCTCAAGTTGACCTTTTTCCCGTGCTGTCTGGCAAGACCGGTGCGACCGCCCTCGGATACCGGTGTGACCGCCCCTGGCAGGCAAGGGCGGTGCAACCGCCCCTAGAGAGAGGTGCAACCGCCCCTGGCTGAGAGTTGGTGATTCGTGTGGTTTTCGTTTGATTCGTGTTGGATTTGTTCGATTCATGTTCCGCTGTGTTGATCTTGTTCCTAGGGTCAGTAGCCTCACAGTAGCTACGTGATCTTGGCAAGATCGGTTGATAGGTTTGGAGTTGAGTTGGGAGTAGCCGAATTCGTGAGAGAAATTTTTATCGGCTCCCATTCACTCCCCCCCCCCTCTCTGGTCGCCTAATCGGTCCTTCAATTGGTATCAAAGCCGGTTACGGGTCTTTGCGACTCTAACCAGTCTAAGATCCAAAGATGGCGTACCAAGATCGGGGTTCCGGGCCTCCGCACTTCGATGGGAAGAACTACCCGAACTGGGTTGCACGTATGGGCGCTTTCTTGCGAGGCAAAGGAAAGTTGCTGTGTGATGTGACGAAAGATGAAAACTATGTCAATCCCACCAACTTAGATGCCCAGGATGCAAAGGATAGGTTTGAGGCAAACGCTAGAGCTGTTGACTACTTGTTCCGTGCTTTGTCTGCCGAGGAGTTTGAGCGTGTTTTGGGCGAGGACCTAGCTAGCCAGATCTGGCAGAAGCTCAAGGTAGCCCACGGTGGTGATAGCCATGTCAAGGCTAGGCTTTTCTCGATGTACAGGAGAGAGTATGAGAATTTTGCTCATTTGCCAGGAGAGTCTGTTGATGCTTTGTTTCAGCGTTTCACTTCGATTGTCAACAACATGAAAGCCAACATTACCGTGCTCCCATACTCGGATCATGACCGAGCTATCAAGTTCCTGCAAGCACTTGATAGATCCGTGTGGGGTGCCAAGGTTGAGGCGATCATGGAGTCGGCAAACTATGAGACTCTTTCTGTTGACGAGCTTTTCTCGAAGTTGAAGTCCTCTGAGGTTGACAGGCAGTTGCTTGCCAAGGCTAAGAGTCCGACTGATCCCCATAGTCTGGCTCTAGTCGGTGGCTCTGGATATGGACATGCTAACACTCCTAGACACTTTGCTTTGTCTTCTCTTGTGTCCCTTCCAGATGAAGAATATGAGGTGCTGAGCGAGGAGGATTCGCGTTGCTCACGAGGAGGTTCGAGAGGATGTACCAGAACCGCAAGGGTTCGAGGCGTGCCGGGAGTACGTGCTACAGATGCGGGAAGATGGGCCACTTCATTGCCGAGTGCCCCGAGGAGATCAAGAACGACTACAACCGCAAGCACCGCCCGCGAGACGACCACAAGCACCGTCCCAAGGACGAGTACCGCTCCAAGAACAAGAACAAGGAAGAGAGAAGATCCAAGAACAAGCACGGTGGACACAAGAAGCACAGATCTCGAGCGATGGTGGCTGATGCGAGCGACATCGACACAAGCTCCACCAACACGTCGTCAAGCTCAAGCAGTGAAGATGAAGACCGCGGCCACCGCAAGGAGAAGAAGAGCTTGAACCGCAACTTCAACGGCATCTCCTTCGCCGCCGTCGACTACTGCACCATGGCGCACGACTCCGTGAAGAGCAAGGACGACTCCGACTCCGACTCCGAGGATGAGGTATTGACAGATCCCACCTCTTTGCGTCAGGAGATTGCTAGGCTAGAGCAGTTGGTCGATAACCGCGATGATGTGCTTAGAAAGACCAACAAAGAAAAGAGGGAGTTTAGGTCCTTGCTAGGAGAGTCCAAGGATAGAGTGGCTGAGCTTGAGACCTTGCTTTCTGAGACTGGAAAGAAGGCCATGGAGTTTGAGTCTTTGCTTTGCGAGTCTAGGGAGAGTGCAGCTTCGCTTGAGTCTGAGATTGCTGTCTTGAAAGATGCTCCTCTTGTGTCTGATGAGGTAGAATGCTCGTTCTGTGATGTGCATATCGCTGATCTTGTTGTCCTTAAGGAGAAACACATGACTTGCTTGGATGAACTAGAGAGTGCTAGAGTTGAGCTTGCTGAGTTGAAGTCTAGGTCATCTTTGCTAGGTGCTTGTACTTCTTGTCCTGCTTTGCATGCTCAGTTGCTTGAATCACGCACCATGATTAGTTCACTTGAAGCACAACTTAAATCACCCATTGCGAATTCATGTTCTGCTTGTGATGTTGTTGCATTGAAAAATGTTGAGTTAGAGCAGTGTGTGAATCGCTTGCAAGATGAGAATGATGAGCTGAGACAGTGTTTGGGTTGGTTGTCTGGTCGTGAGCCTCAGCTCAAGATGTTAATTGCTAGTTTCAAGAGAGCTGATGGTTGTGGTCTTGGTTTTGAGAAGGTTGGTGAGAGTAGTGGTGAGAGAGAGAGAGATCCAGAGAGCAATGTTATCCTAAACGCTAAACGCTAAACAGTCGGTCACCCTTTGTTTAGCGTTTAGTCCGTTTAAACGGTGTTTAAACGCAGTCAAACGGCCTAAACGGTTTTGCATAGTAACACTAAAACATACATATTTGTGTACATAAAAGTCAAACTTGCTAGAGGTTCTATATATTTGCACATCTAAAAAGTAAGTATTCTACCAAATAATTTTTTGGGAGAAATCTATATCCTACAACACTTCGTATACTTACGATTTTAATTACTTCGAAGTTCATTATGGTAGTTGTAATCATCCTATTGACTAAATTATGAATTTAATGGTTATTTAACTTATGTAATCATGATTAACTCGAGTGTGTTTAGACGGTTTAGATGATTTTAAACGGTTTAAACGGGTTTAAACGGCCCAACCGTTTAATCCACCGTTTAGGGCTAAACGACACAGTCGACCTCTGTTTACCGTTTAAACGGTGTTTAAACGGCCTAAACGACCGTTTAGGCGAACAGAGCCAGAGAGCTCCACCGCAAACATTCCCACAAACCCACCAAAAGCCATTCTCAAGAACACCTTTACACCCAAACCAAACCACCTGCTGAACAAGCTTGACACCACTCCAGATCCTCCCAAGTTTCCACCTAAGTCAGAGAACTTTCAGGAGAGTGACCTTTGTGAGGAGTGGGGTTTACCAGCCGAGAGAGAGGGCACAGCCGAGAGAAACCCCAAAGCCAAAGCCAGTCCGCTTCCATTGTGAGCATTGTGGAAGGGATGGACACCTAGAGGAGTTCTGTTGGAGGAAGAAGAGGGAGGTGAGAAGAGAGAAGGAGGTGGGGAACAGGGACAGGTACTACTCTTCTCGTAGTGTGCCTGTGTCTCGTTCACCCTGGCCGAGAGGCGACTCCTTTGTGCGCACAGTTCCTGTGGTTGCTAGTCGTGGTGTTTCAGCTGTTCGTGAGTTTGCTAGGCGGCCTCCGTTTCGTGGTCAGTTTGGTTCAGGGAGGTTCGACCGTAGCTTTGAGGCTAGGAGAGAGTCTAGGCCACGTTTTCCCCCGCGTGGTGCTAGAGGTCCGATGGTGAGAGACGAGAGGGTTTCACGTGGTAGAGTTGATTTTGCTAACCCCTCTTTTGAGCAGATGGCCCGACACTGGTTTGACTCGTTTTGTGCTAACCCCAGTGTCGAGTCATTCGCTCGTTCTCGTTCTCGCTTTTGATTGTGCAGGTGGGAGGCTTGGAGAACTTTTGGTTGATGGATTCTGGCTGCTCGAGACATATGACAGGTAATGGGAAGTGGTTCTCCAGTCTCACCCCGGTGGTGTCCAGGCAGTACATCACTTTCGGGGATAAGGGTAGAGGTAGAGTGTTGTCAGAGGGTGCTATTCAGGTGAGCGACACTTTCATGTTGAAGCGGGTTGCTCTTGTCAAGAATCTTGGTTTCAATTTGCTCTGAGTTTCTCAGCTTCTTGATGAGGGTTATGAGGTTCGCTTTAAGCGTGGTGATTCGAAAATTCTTGATTCTCGAGGTGACCTTGTGTGTATGATC
The DNA here is from genome assembly GCA_015476505.1 of Urochloa ruziziensis. Taxonomy (NCBI): domain Eukaryota; kingdom Viridiplantae; phylum Streptophyta; class Magnoliopsida; order Poales; family Poaceae; genus Urochloa; species Urochloa ruziziensis. Next base: position 57,290 of record WEIB01000288.1, read on the forward strand.
ATTCCTGAGGGACAGATTTTTCGTGCTGATTTTTCTCGATCTTTTGGTCCTTCACGATGTTTGATCGCTGGTACTTCTTCTGAGCTTTGGAAGTGGCATAGGAGATTGGGTCATGTGAGCTTTGA